>JAVJIF010021287.1:0-74157 GCA_038442645.1 Agave tequilana
ATCGACGGTCATCCGGTCAACGGAGAACAAGATTCACTCTCCACCGCCACACGAAGAACCCAGCATTATGTTGGCCCAAGGTTACAATCACCCTTGTTTAGTGTGTTTTGATGATTACAAAACATATTAGTTATTTGTACTAATATTGCTTATTGTTTAAGTGTGTTTCAGGTTCTAACTCTACTAAAAGGTTTTACACCCTAAAAGAAAGTGTTTTGGACTCAAGACAACTCAAAGTGGGCTCAAGACTCAAGTGTTGAAGATCATATGGTGAAAAGCCCTTCTTGAAGAACTTGAAGTCTTTAGAACCAATGTAAGAGTTAGAATGTTAAAGTTTGAGTGTTGGATATTGGCTCTAGGATACACACACACACAAAATTTGATTTTGTTAAAATGTGTGTTTTGTATTTAAGTTTTCATGTTTTAAATTAGGTTTCATGCCTTAAAAATATACTTACATGACTCTATATTTTACAAAAATAAATACCTTGTTTAGATCTTGTTTATATACCCCTACTAGCATATACTTAAGTTTCCTTAAAGTCAAAAATTATTTTGCAAAATTTTTCAAGTCAAAAATACCCTGTTTTTCTTGTTTCAGGCTGACCGGCCGACCGGCCGGTCGACCGGCCACTGTGCCTGGGCGTGCACGTCTGTGCACGTCCTACGGTCGACCGGGCAGTCGACCGTCTGAGAGCAGGAGTGCTCTCGTTTTTCTGGGGTCGACCATCCGGTCGACCGCTAGAGAAAGACTGAGAGCAGCTTTGTTCTCGGGTCTTCTGGGTCGACCGGCCGGTCGACCGCCAGAAGACTCGAGCCAACGGCTCTTTGACCAGCTGAGCTGGCAGTCGACCGGCCCGGTCGACCGCCAAGCTGCTGCTGCTGCCCACGGCTCTTTCCTCTTTTGTGCAATTCTGAAATCTGTTTTTTGATCTGTTTTTTGGCAGACTTTTACAGGGTTTTTCAGTTCTTTTTCAGAGCAAATAAGCTCTAAATAAATTGTTTTAACCTATATTTTTCTCCTATAAATAGAGGAGATGACTCTCTTACTAAACACCAAGAAAAATCCTCTAGTTTTCAAAGTTTTCAAAAGAGAAAAGAAAAGTGTTTAAGCTCTCCATTTCCAATTCTTTCTTGAGCTATTTTTAGTTGTGTTCCCTTGCAAAATCATCTCTACAACTGAGTTTTTCTCACTACACTTCATAGAGCCAAAAATCCCTTACTCATTCAATAGTGAAGTTGTAAAAAGAGTGAGAGTGTTGTAAAAGAGTTTGGTGATCATGTTGTGATCACTCTTGTTCTTGTTCCTCTTCTTGTTCTTGTGGAGACACCTCTTCGGTAGAGGTTATTGTACTTGGTGGAGCTCGGTGCTCGGGTCTTCGGTAGACCATTGTAAGGCGTCCTCGGTGGATAGTGGAAACCCTTCACGGAGGTGAAGGCGGGGAGTAGAGCGGTGGCTCGAACCTCGAAACAAACATCTTTGTTTTTGCGATTGCCTTGTGTCCATTCTTGCTTTAAATTTCTATTGCTCTATATTGCTTTCAATTACTTGCTTGTGATCTGTTTCTTCTTTTGTGCTATTATTCCAATCTTGTGATACTTGTAATATATTGTGTGCATCTCACTATTCATCCATCATACTTGCTTTGATCGATCATATCTCATACAACAAGGTTGCATTGCGCACCTTTAACCCATTCAAGGGAATTGGGAGGAAGGAGTTCAGAACCTCTCACGGGGTATTCGGCTCTTAATCTTGTTTTGAGAGATCGTTGCATCATTCATCATACTTAGTTTTAAAAAGTTTGTTAGATTAGCAATAAACACCTATTCACCCCCCTCTAGGTGTTTTTTCAATTGGTATCAGAGCTTGGTTACTAGGCTCTTGGCTTAACAACCCTAGAAAGATCCTAATATTGCTAATCATTTCATTCATTCTCACTTAGTAAAGATGGCCGATGGTATTAAGACACCCCCTAAGTTTGATGGACTTAACTTTCCCATATGGAAGGTTAAGATGACCGTTTTCTTGCAATCTCTAGGTAGTCGAGTTGCAAAGGCCGTGACCAAACCCTTTACTGCACCCCCCGGTGATGAATCCACTTGATCCGAAATAGAGACCAAAGAATTTGATGCCAATGCTAGGGCTCACTATGCACTACTTCAAGCCCTTAATGATGATGACATAGCTAGAGTTATTCATTGCAAGTCCGCATATGAAATTTGGACACATTTGCTAGTCACACATGAAGGGACCTCACAAGTGAAGAGGGCTAAGATTGACCTTCTTCGGTCCCAATATGAGAATTTTTGCATGCAAGAAAATGAAACCATAGATGATGGTTACAAGATTTACAAAGATCACTAATGGACTTCTTCTCTAGGTGATGCTATCGACAACGATCAAAGAGTAGAAAGATCATCCGGGCTCTTCCTCCTTCATGGGAAGTAAAAGCAACAACAACCTTGAAGGAACTCAATGACAAGGAGGAGATGGAGCTAATTGGTCTCATTGGGAACCTCAAAACCCATGAGATGGAAAGGAAAGTGAGGGAGGACATGGCTCCTTCCAAGAAGAAGACTATAGCCTTCAAAAGTAAATCCACACACTCCGACGAAGACGATGAAGAAGAAGATGACGAAGAGCTCTCACTTCTTGTGAAGAACGTCCGGAGGATGTACAACAAGGCTAAATTTCAAGGAAGGAAGAGATGGCAAGGAGGCAAAGAAGAAAGAAAGATCATTTGTTTTAATTGCCAAAGACCGGGACACATAGTGGCGGAGTGTCCGGATAAAGTGAAGCCCTCCACCTCAAAGAAGCCTCACAAGAAGAGGCAATGAAAGCTACATGGGATTCCGAGAGCGAATCCGAGGAGGAGATTGATACCGCCAACATGTGCTTCATGGCTAATGAAAGCACAAGCAAGGTAACTCCTTCCACTTCTCCTAATGATGAACTTTCCATGGATGAGTTAGGAGAAGCTTTTGTAGAATTATCACATAACTATGATTTTCTTAAGAAAAAGTATTTAAAAATGAAAAAGGAAAATGAATCTCTAATCATCAAGTTTTTATCTTTCTAAAGAAAAGGATGAATTACTTTCCACTCTTGTTTCCACTCAAAAAGATGTTGACAAGTATAAGATTTCTTGTAAAGGCAAGTCTCCACAAATTGACTCTAATGAGATTACCATGATTAAAGAAAGAATAGACTCATTGGGAATTATTTTAAAAAATTGTGAGTTTGATAAGAAGAAGATAGAGGCCATGTTTCCTAAGAAACAAGCCCCTAAGAAAAATGTTCACCATGCTCATGCTCATACCACACAACCTTTACATCGTGGCAAACTCCCAAAGCATGCTCACACTTCACACACACATCATGCATTCATGTATGGAAGAGTGTTCTCATGTTCACATTGTGGGCGGAAAGGACACTTAGCCAATTTTTGCTATGATAGACTAAGTGCTTCTTATCATAATGTTTGGGTTCGAAACACTAACTTTCAAGGACCCAAGAAAATTTAGGTACCAAAGTCAACAATTTTGTTAAATGTATAGGTACCTTCCAAAGCCCAAAGACGTAGAGGATTGTGGTATCTTGATAGTGGTTGCTCAAGGCACATGACTTGGGACATCAACAACTTTGCAACCCTATCAAGATACCATGAAGGTGGCACCATCACCTTCGGAGATGATGCCAAGGGTAAAATCATCGGTATTGGTAATGTAAAACTCGGCACAACCCCTTTAATTGAAAATGTAGTTTTAGTTGATGGACTCAAGCATAACCTCTTGAGTGTTAGTCAACTTTGTGATAAAGGTTTTGATGTTATTTTTGATCATATAGCTTGTAAAGTAATTGATAGAATTTCTAATACTGTGTGTTTTTTTCGGTTTTCGTGAAAGTAATGTTTATATGATAGATATGTCTAATATGTCTTGTAATATTACTTGTTTAAAAGCCCTCGATGACGACTCTTGGTTGTGGCATAGAAGATTAGGCCATATTTCATTTGACCACATATCTAGGTTAAACACAAAGGAAATGGTGAAAGGTATTCCTTGTTTGAGTTTTGAAAAGGACCGAGTTTGTGACGCATGTCAATTTGGGAAACAAACTAAGTCTTCTTTCAAGTCAATTAAGGATATCATGACATCACGTCCTTTGGAGTTAATCCATATGGATCTATTTGGCCCTACACAAACCAAAAGTCTAAGTGGGAATAGATTTGCATTTGTTTTGGTTGATGATTTTTCTTGGTTTACTTGGGTTTTCTTTCTTGAACACAAAAATCAAGCATTTTCATATTTCCAAACTTTTAAGAAAAGAGTTGAAAAAGAAAAAGAGTCTTCAATTTTAAGAATAAGAAGTGATAGAGGAGGTGAGTTCATTAACCTACCCTTTACCACTTTTTGTGAAGAACATGGAATTAAGCATGAACTTTCTTGTCCTAGAACTCCACAACAAAATGGAGTAGTTGAACGGAAAATCGAACTTTACAAGAGATGGCTAGGACAATGCTAAGTGAATTATGGTCTACCACATTATTTGTGGGCCGAGGCCGTAAATACATCATGCTATATATCAAATCATGTTTTCTTTTGTAAAAATACTTCAAAGACTTCTTTTGAAATGTACTTTTCTAGAAAACCAAATGTTTCATATTTCAAAGTTTTTGGATGCAAATGTTTTGTTTTAAATACAAAAGATAATTTAGGAAAATTTGATGCTAAAGCTTATGAGGCAATTTTGTTGGATATTCTAATACAAGTAAGGCTTATAGAATCTTCAATAAATCATCTTTGACTATTGAGGAATCTATACATGTTAAGTTTGAAGAATCTAACTTGTTTGTTAAGAATGTTGTAGAAATAGATGCTTTGGATGAAGGCTTGGAGAAAGTGACCTTGGAGGATACTACTACTATGGGAAACAAGCCAAAGGATGATGAAGGAGTGAAGCTAAAGTAGAAGAGGCTCAAGGAAATGAAAATCAAACAAATGAAGTGGAGCCTACTCAACAACTTCCAAAGGGTTGGAGATACAATCCTCATCATCCCAAGGACCTCGTCATAGGTGAAGTATCAAAAGGGGTAACCACTCGCTCTAAACTTCATGATTATTGTGGACATTATGCATTTATTTCTCATGTTGAACCCAAGAACGTCCTCGAAGCCGAGGCCGATTCATATGGTTGCTAGCCATGCAAGAGGAACTCAATCAATTTGAGCGCAACCAAGTTTGGCACCTTGTTCCTAGGCCCCACGATAGACCAACATTGGTACTAAGTGGATCTTTAAGAACAAGTTGGATGAATCGGGTAACGTTGTTAGGAATAAAGCTAGGTTAGTTGCCCAAGGTTACACTCAATCGAAGGAATTGATTTTGAAGAAACCTTTGCACCCGTAGCACGGCTTGAAGCCATACAGATGACACTAGCATTTGTCTCATATAAAATTTTAAATTGTTTCAAATGGATGTTAAAAGTGTTTTTCTAAATGGTTTTATTGAAGAGGAGGTGTATGTTGAACAACCCCCCGGTTTGTTGATCCTACACATCCGGATTTTGTATTTAAATTAGATAAAGCTCTTTATGGTTTAAAACAAGCCCCTAGGGCTTGGTATGAAAGACTTTCTTCATTTTTGATTTCAAATGGTTTAAGAAAGGTAAAATTGACACAACTTTGTTTACAAAACATGTAAAAAAAGATATTCTTATTGTGCAAATTTATGTGATGACATTATTTTTGGTTCTACTAATGAATCTCTTTGTCAAGCTTTTGAATCATGCATGAAGGATGAATTTGAAATGTCTATGATGGGGGAGCTCAACTATTTCCTTGGACTCCAAATCAAGCAAAGGACGGATGGGATCTTCATCAATCAAGCCAAGTACACAAAGGAACTCATCAAAAGGTTCGGGCTTGAAGGATCTAAAGTAAGCAAAACTCCCATGGCAACAACTACCAAGCTTGATAAGGATGAACAAGGTAAAAGTGTAGACATTAAAGTTTATCGTAGCATGATATAGTAGCTTATTGTATTTGACGGCTAGTAGGCCGAATATCATGTTTTCCGTTTGTCTTTGTGCTCGTTTTCAATCATGTCCTAAGGAGTCTCATTTAGTAGCGGTAAAACGCATAATTAAATACCTTAAGGGCACTATTGAAATGGGTTTGTGGTATCCGAAAATCGGACTATTTGATATGAAGAGTTTTTCAGATGCCGACTATGCGGGTTGTAGGGTAGATAGGAAGAGCACAAGTGGAACATGTCAATTCTTATGTAATTGTCTTGTATCTTGGTCTTCAAAAAGCAAAATTCGATAGCCCTTTCAACCGCCGAGGCGGAGTATGTTGCGGCCGGAGCTTGTTGTGCACAAGTTCTTTGGATGAAACATACTCTCCTTGACTATGATTTACACTTTGATCATGTTAAAATATTTGTGATAATACTAGTACTATTCACATGACAAAGAATGCAAATCAACATAGTAAAACCAAACACATTGACATTAGGTATCACTTTCTTAGAGATCATTATGAGAAAGGTGATATCGATATTGATTATGTTTCTACCGATTTTCAATGCCAATATTTTTACTAAACCTCTAGATTATGCTAGATTTTCATTTATTTGTGGTAAGTTGAATGTTTGCATTATGGATTCTTAAAGAAAAATTTCTTTATCTTATTTGTTTAACCCTTTTTGATGTATGACAAAAAGGGGGAGAAAAAGTATGAGGTTGTTTGTTTTTGTTTGTTTGTTTGTTGATGCATTTAAGTTTTTGATAAAACTATATGTTTTGCATTTGAGTTCTGACAAAATTATGTGTCTTTAAATGCCTTATGTATTTAGCTCTTCATTAACATTTTTGATACATAGCATTATTTGAGGGGGAGCTTTCCAAGCTCTTCTTCCATTTTTGTTTAAATAACCTATATGTTTTGTCATCATCAAAAAGGGGGAGATTGTTGGCCCAAGGTTACAATCACCCTTGTTTAGTGTGTTTTGATGATTACAAAACATATTAGTTATTTGTACTAATATTGCTTATTGTTTAAGTGTGTTTCAGGGTTCTAACTCTACTAAAAGGTTTACACCCTAAAAGAAAGTGTTTTGGACTCAAGACAACTCAAAGTGGGCTCAAGACTCAAGTGTTGAAGATCATATGGTGAAAAGCCCTTCTTGAAGAACTTGAAGTCTTTAGAACCAATGTAAGAGTTAGAATGTTAAAGTTTGAGTGTTGGATATTGGCTCTAGGATACACACACACAAAATTTGGTTTTGTTAAAATGTGTGTTTTGTATTTAAGTTTTCATGTTTTAAATTAGGTTTCATGCCTTAAAAATATACTTACATGACTCTATATTTTACAAAAATAAATACCTTGTTTAGATCTTGTTTATATACCCTACTAGCATATTACTTAAGTTTCCTTTAAAGTCAAAAATTATTTTGCAAAATTTTTCAAGTCAAAAATACCCTGTTTTTCTTGTTTCAGGCTGACCGGCCGACCGGCCGGTCGACCGGCCACTGTGCCTGGGCGTGCACGTCTGTGCACGTCCTACGGTCGACCGGGCAGTCGACCGTCTGAGAGCAGGAGTGCTCTCGGGTTTTCTGGGTCGACCGTCCGGTCGACCGCTAGAAAAAGACTGAGAGCAGCTTTTTTCTCGGGTCTTCTGGGTCGACCGGCCGGTCGACCGCCAGAAGACCCGAGCCAACGGCTCTTTGACCAGCTGAGCTGGCGGTCGACCGGCCCGGTCGACCACCAAGCCTGCTGTGCCCAACGGCTCTTTCCTCTTTTGTGCAATTCTGAAATCTGTTTTTTGGCAGACTTTTACAGGGTTTTTCAGTTCTTTTTCAGAGCAAATAAGCTCTAAATAAATGTTTTAAACCTATTTTTCTCCCTATAAATAAAGGAGATGACTCTCTTACTAAACACCAAGAAAAATCCTCTAGTTTTTAAAGTTTTCAAAAGAGAAAAGAAAATGTTTTAAGCTCTCCATTTCTAATTCTTTCTTGAGCTATTTTTCAGTTGTGTTCCCTTGCAAAATCATCTCTACAACTGAGTTTTTCTCACTACACTTCATAGAGCCAAAAATCTCTTACTCATTCTATAGTGAAGTTGTAAAAAGAGTGAGAGTGTTGTAAAGAGTTTGGTGATCTTGTTGTGATCACTCTTGTTCTTGTTCCTCTTCTTGTTCTTGTGGAGACACCTCTTCGGTAGAGGTTATTGTACTTGGTGGAGCTCGGTGCTCGGGTCTTCGGTAGACCATTGTAAGGCGTCCTCGGTGGATAGTGGAAACCTTCACGGAGGTGAAGGCGGGGAGTAGAGCTGGCTCGAACCTCGAAACAAACATCTTGTGTTTGCGATTGCCTTGTGTCCATTCTTGCTTTAAATTTCTATTGCTCTATATTGCTTTCAATTACTTGCTTGTGATCTTGTTTCTTCTTTTGTGCTATTATTCTAAGCTTGTGATACTTGTGATATATTGTGTGCATCTCACTATTCATCTATCATACTTTGCTTTTATCGATCATATCTCATACAACAAGGTTGCATTGCGCACCTCTAACCCATTCAAGGGGAATTGGGAGGAAGGAGTTCAGAACCTCTCACGGGGTATTCGGCTCTTAGTCTTGTTTTGAGAGATCGTTGCATCATTCATCATACTTAGTTTTAAAAAGTTTGTTAGATTAGCAATAACACCTATTCACCCCCCCTCTAGGTGTTTTTCACATTAAACAAAGGGGGATTCAAGATTCAACATCCTCCCTCCCTTGTAACTGAAAGGAAAAGTTGTTTTTGTTGTAATCTTTTCATCTGATTCAAGGAAAATTTTTACAGCATTTCCTCTTCTCTCTTTTCCGGCGCGTACAAGAGATGGCGACTCCGCTGGGGACTCTATTTGTCACTGATGAGCAAATCGTGGCGCAGGATGACGTCCTCCGTAAGGGGAAGATGATCGAATCGCTCGTTGTCGAGTTCGACCAGGCAAAGTACGAAGAGTTTCTCTCTTCCGGCTCCAAGAGCCCAAAGACCCGCATCTGCCGCCGGGTCTCGACAGGGAATGCCCCAGAAGCCCGATCTGTGGCTCTCCCGGGCGCCCCTGCTGCCAACTGTGCCAAGCAAGGTGCACGCGCCGACGCCTCTCAGAAGGCCCGTGTGGCCCCAGGCACAACTGCCTTTGCGACCAACCGCGTCGCACAGAACACCGCGTCAGCGTCTCTCAGGAGACCCGTGTGGTTAAAATCTCTGATGTTCAGCATCAGGATGTTGTTGGTCTCTCTCCACCTCCGCGACGCAACCGGAACGCTGAGCGTCGACAGAGGAGACCCGCGCGCCAGCTGCAAGTTGGAACCTCTGGTTGTCTGACTGAGGCTGGACGCAGCATACAAACTGGCGCCTTGCTCGCGCCCCGCGAAGTCCGCGTTTGGCGGCCCAAACGCGAGATTCCTTCAGTTAGGTCCTCTGAGGACCAACTCACCAAACACCAAGGTGAAGCCTCTGCGCCTTGTCAAGCACAAGAAGCACGCACCTATAGACGTGGGGCCCAGCAGCCCACTCTCTCTCAAGTGTCTCTGCCCCGACACACCAAGCAGCAACGCGACAGGCGCGTCTTGTCTCAACAAAGATGCCAGACGCGCGCTGAACAGCTGCGGCGTGAGAACCGCGTCCCTGAAGCCTGCGTCCAGGCTGTACGGCACATGGATGCCTCCCGTCTTCGACGTTGCGAGGCTAACCTTTTCAATCCCCTTCCCATGGACTTGAGGGATTATTTGACGAAGAAAAGAAGTGCCAATCAGGCCACTTCGTCGTGTTGCTGCCAACGGCTCATCCATATGCTCTCTGAGTGCCGTTGCGGATCAGGCGTGCACCAGCAATCTTTAGTCAGACAGCCGACCCTGATTCCCCCGTCAGCTAAAAGAAGACGCTCCCACAGAAGGAGAACCTTCTCTGACGTTGAGTACCCGGAGCTCACTGCGAATATGACAAGTAGGAGCAAGGGAAAAAACCTGCGGTCAGCTCTGACGAGTCTGACTCTGAACCGGAAGGAGTGTACCGACACACTCGCACCCGGACTGGGGCCATTCCCCCAATTGACTATAATGCCTTAGCCTATGGCATTAAAATGAATGATTCTCACTCCGCCGTAGCGGAATCAAGGGCTTCGAACTCTTCCGTCGAGAAGGAGACCTCTGCCTACATGACAGGCACTCCTGAGGAGACGGCTAAATGTTTAGAGCAGATCCAGAAGGCACAAATGGATGTGATTCTTTCTCAACAGGAATCTATCAACTCCCTTAAGCAGGCGATTGCACAGCTGCTCGAAGACAGGAGGAGGTCCCCTCCTAAAAAGTCAAAGGGCAAAGGGAGAAAGGGAGAAAGCTCATCTTCTGAACCTTCTGAGGAGACGCGGCGATCTACTTCCGGCTCGTCCAAGACTTTGTCGCAAGTAAAGGGCGACCAAGACCCAGGAAAGGCTCATGCTAAAAGAATGAGTCAACTGGAGCGACGCCTCGAGGCCCTTGCCAATCACAAAGACCTCCAAGAAGTAGGAGTGGTCCGGCCCTACCCGGCTGAATGGGACTTGGTTCCGTACCCGCCCAAGTTCAAAGCTCCAACTCTCCAAGCCTTTGATGGGAAGGGGTCACCCAACCAGCACATTTACTACTTCAAATCCCAAACCGGGAATGTAGTAGATAATGACGCCATCCTGGCGCGCCTGTTCATCGGCACCCTGAAAGGGTTGGCCTTTGAATGGTTTATGAAGCTCCCAGAAGGTTCTATCAAGAACTGGGGCGATTTGGAGAAGCTGTTCTTAACACGCTTCTTCGAGGATGACTCCGAAGTCACGATGCCCACTCTTTTGGCTACCAAACAACGAAAAGGGGAGTCCGTCAAATCTTTCGTGGAAAGGTTTCGGAACGTGGCACTCCGGTGTCCAAGCAGTATGACCCAGGCCACCCTGGTGGAAACATACCGCCACAATCTCCAAACCTCACTCCTTACTCAAATAGGAGTTGCTGAAAGCCGCACCTGGAAGCAATTAGTCCAACAAGGTGAACAGGCTGAGGAGATTGTCGCCCGCGTCAGAGCGAAGGAAGGTAAGCCTAGGCCGGAAAGGTCGACAAGGCGTGCGCCGGACACATCCCTCCAAACAAAGCGGAAGGATAATTTGGCAACGGAGACCAAGTCTCCCGCCAAGCCTCAATCAGGCAAGGCGAGTGGCTCTTCAAGCCAGCCACGCGCCAACAAGCAATATTCCTTCAAGGAGGAACATGTCGATTCACTCTTTAAACTACTCAACAAGAGCAACCGACTGAAGCTCTCTGAAGCTAGGCGCCCCGAGGAAGTCGGCAAGATCGACAATCCCACCTATTGCTTGTACCACAGGATGCTGGGGCACCCTACTAAGAGCTGCTACGTCTTCAAGGACATCCTTCAAGCTCTGATTGACGCGGAGGTGTTAAAGCTCCAACCAGAGCAGAAGAAGGTGACGGCTAATGTGACGTCAGTTCTCTAGTTCGGAAGACAACCCCCAACGCCTGCGGGGGTGGCCCCTATTCCAAGAGGAGAGCTGAGAGTGGTCAACACAGCCTCACCAGCAGCAAGACGAAAAGGCCAAAAACCAATTCTTTTTGAGCGAATCTCGTCTGAGCCAATACCCTGCGAAGACTCGGGAAGTGAGGAGGAGTCCCCTCAGTTCGGTCATTATGAACCAAAAGCACTCAAAATGATGAGATGCATGGGGTACGACCTGACCAACAGACCCGGGTTGAACTTCGGCAAAGGAAGGAGGACGCTGCTTCGATCCTTTGTGCTGAAAGGAAAGGCCCCTGATTATTATCATCAGACGCGCCGGGGGTTGGCTATGTATCGACTCCGGTCCCATCAGCCTCCGATTCTCAAGAATTGTTGAGCAACGATTACTCTTCAGACACATCATCTTGGGAGTCAGATGTCAGTGTCGGCAACATCTTCAAGGAACTTTCAGTGAACATGGTTTCGACAAGCCACCTGGAAGATGGAAATGAAGAAATGATCCAATTTGATACAGATCCTTGGATCAAACATTTAAATGCTCTTTGAGACACTCGCTTTGAACAGCGCGAGCCACCCACAGAAGACAAGGTTGTTCAGATCAACCTAGGAGATGAGGTTAACCCTAAACCCATCTTCATAAGTGACGGCCTGTCGCCTTCGGAGAAGAAGGATCTAATATCTCTTGTACAAGAATATATAGACGTCTTCGCCTGGAATTATGAGGACATGCCAGGACTCGATCCTCAGGTGGCTATGCATCGCCTCAACATCAATCCGGACACAAAACCTGTCAAACAACAGCAGCGACGGTTCCGTCCAGAGATAATGGAGGCAATTCAATCAGAAGTCAGAAAACTTATTGATTCTGGCTTCATCAGGGAAGAACAACATCCCGACTGGGTAGCCAACATTGTCCCAGTTGCCAAGAAGAACGGGAAGATCTGGATCTGCATCGACTTCCGTGATCTAAACGAGGCTTGCCCCAAAGACGAATTCCCACTGCCATCACAGATGTCATGATTGACAACACTTGTGGATTCGAACGAATGTCCTTCATGGATGGATTCTCAGGATACAATCAAATTAAAATGTATCCTGATGACGAAAAGCATACCTCCTTCAGGACACCTCTAGGGGTATATTGCTACACCGTCATGCCCTTCGGACTGAAAAACGCGGGGGGCAACCTATCAAAGGGCCATGAACGCCATTTTCCATCAGCAAATACGCAAAATGGTGGAATGTTATGTTGATGACATCGCGGTAAAAAGCCGCACTAAAGGTGATCACATAGCGGACCTGAAGGTGGTCTTCGACATCATGCGGGCTCATAAATTGAAGATGAATCCCACAAAGTTCTTCCTAGGGGTGGCCAGTGGCAAATTCTTAGGATTTGTTGTAACATCCACCGGAATTCACTTGGACCCGGAAAAGGTCCGCGCTATCCAGGAGATGCAACCCCCGAGAAATCTCAAAGAACTCAGGGGATTGCAAGGACGATTGGCGTACATCTGCAGGTTTATCTCAAATCTCTCCGGAAGATGCCAACCCTTCGCTAAGTTAATGAAAAAGGGTGTCTCATTCATTTGGGATGACGCTTGCCAACAAGCGTTCGAGGAAATCAAGCAATACCTCACCAACCACCAGTCCTTGCAGCTCCGTATCCGGGAAGCCTTTCCTGGTATACGTCCGAGCAATGGATCATTCTTTGGGAGCTCTACTAGCTCAGAACGACGACCAAGGACGAGAGCAAGCAATCTACTATTTGAGTAGAACAATGATCGGAGCCGAACATCGGTATAACCCGATCGAGAAGGAATGTTTGGCATTAGTGTTCGCTATTCAAAAAATGCGGCACTATCTGGTAGGCCAAACTATAAACGTCATATCAAAAGTCAACCCCCTGAGGTTACTTATGACTAAGCCTTCATCATTAAACGGCCGGCTGGCAAAATGGGCCATATTGCTCTCCAATATGAGATGCACTTTTTACCACAAAAGGCCATTAAGGGATAAGAAGTGGCGGATTTCCTAGCCGAGCACCCAGATCCAAGGGCAGCCAAAGTCTACGAGGATCTCCCAGATGAAGTTGCTGAAGTCTGCCTGACTCAGACATCGTTCGAAAGTCAAGTATGGCAACTTTTCTTCGACGGTGCATCAAGAACAAGCCCAAAGGGACACGTAGTAGCGGGGGTAGGAGTAGTACTCGTATCCCCACAAAATTATGTGATTCCCCGAGCTGTCTCATTAACTGAGCCTTGTTCTAACAATGTGGCGAGTACAACGCTCTTTTGATTGGGATGCAATTCGCCGATGAGATTGGCGTTAAAAATCTCGAGGCATACGGCGATTCTAAACTCATCGTCAGCCAAGTTCGCGGGGAGTACGAAGTCAGACATGAGGACCTAGTACCCTACCACAACGCAACTATCCGCATGGCCGAGGGATTTACAAGCTTCTACATCGACCATGTACCGCGCAGGCAAAATGCGCACGCGGATGCACTCGCATCCCTCGCGGCCTCCTTAGCTCTTCCAGCCGGAGCAATGGAGAAGATATTCGTCTACAGCCACGACCTGTTGCCCGAGAAATGTTCTCGAGGGCTATCAGGAGTCAAAGGGAGATTGTCAAGGCAAAGAAGCACTGGAATTGTCAACCGGTCCGGAGCTTAAAGACTGGCGATTCCCCTACATTGATTTCGTCTTATACGACATTCTCCCTGAAGATACCAAAGAGGCGGCTGCCATTCGAAAGAAAGCCCCCAAATTATTATAATGCGATTACGCGAACATTGTATCGTCGATCGCATGACGGGATCTTGCTCCGGTGCCTCTCACCAAAAGAAGCCCAAGAGGTATTGAGAGAAGCCCACGACGGTATGTGTGGAGCCCATCAACCTGGCCCAAAACTGGCACATCGACTCTAAAGATTGGGTTACTACTGGCCAAGATGATTGCCGATGCCGTCACTTATGCTAAAAGATGCCACGCTTGTCAAGTGCATGGGGATTACATCCATCAAACACCAGGGTATCTCCACTCTACAACCTCTACCTGGCCATTTGAAATGTGGGGGATGGATGTGGTTGGCCCTATCAGCCCACCATTATCAAAAGGACATCGGTTTATTTTGGCAATAACCGATTACTTCTCTAAATGGGCCGAAGCCATCCCTTTGAAGGAGGTAAAATCGTTTAACGTGATCAAGTTCGTGAAACATCACGTTATTTACCGTTTCGGTGTACCTCGGCAAATTGTCCATGACAATGGACCTCAGTTCATCAGCCAGGCTTTCCAAAGATTCTGCGCTAAGCTCAGAATCCAGAGTGTGTCCTCAACGGCATACTATCCTGCCGCTAATGGCCTCGCAGAAGCTTTCAACAAGACTATTGGCAAGCTTCTCTAGAAGTTCGTCTCGAAAAGTCAACGAGACTGGGACGACAAGTTGGGTGAATGCTTATGGGCTTACCGCACAACTGTGCGAACCCCGACTAAAGCTACGCCATTCTCTTTGGTATACGGGTGTGAAGTCGTGCTCCCACTGGAAATTCAAATTCCATCTCTACGCGTCGCCTTGACGGCGGATATGACAACCGAGGAGAGAAGCATCGATAGCGACTCCAAGAATTAGAAGCCTTAGACGATAAGCGTCTGCAGGCCCAACAGCAAATCGAGCTCTACCAGGCTCGAATTACTAGAGCCTTCAACAAGAAAGTTAAAATGCGAACTTTCAAGAAAGGCGATCTTGTCTTAGCCGTCAGAAGACCCATGGTAATGACGCACAAGACAAAAGGAAAATTCCAACCCAAATGGGAAGGACCATTTGTAGTAGAGTCAGTCTACTCAAATGGGTCATATCGCCTCATAACCTCAAATGGCGATACACTCATGATGCCGATCAATGGCAGGTTCCTAAAAAAATATTATCCTTAGATGGTATTCTTCCGCTGATCAAGTTAAAAGTACACCTCTGATCAAAAGTAAGAAGAATTTCTTCATTATAACATCCGACGCCCCCGACGGCTAAGGATAGAGGAAAATGTTGGCCTTTAAGCCCAACATAAGTCTTTGACAACTCATCATGCTGAGGGGAATAGCGTGGCTAGCCCAACTCAAACGGTAGTTGGTAAAGGCACCTCAAATCCGTTGATAGCTGAGGGTTTGCTAAAAATCCTAAGTGGACTTGGCTCCACTCTTTCCTCCAAAATCCCTTGCCAATTTCATCCACAGAATGGTAGGTCTACAAAATACAACCGTTACTAAGTTAACACTATACCTCTGGTAATGAAAACTTTTCAATATTCCTTGTCGAGTACAAATTTTGTTTGTCAACTCTACACGGAGTATCGAACTTTCAAATTTGCCAAGTTAACACTATATCTCTGGCACTTCAAATTTTCACTTGTCAATTCTCACCAAGAGAATGACAGGTCCACAAATTGCTCTTATCATGAGTCAATCTTTGTAAAGTTAATATTACACCTCTGACAAATTACTGTTAAAGTTTAACACCACACCTCTAAACAGTAATCAGGTTTCTGTCAGGTTTAATATTACACCTCTGACAGTCACTTTTCTTCAGACTTCCATATCGAAGCTGAAATGGATGATGCTAAGTTAACATTACACCTCTAGCATTAAGTCATTGCTAAGTTAAACAATACACCTATGGCCATGACTTTCCCTCGGACTTCCTTATACAAGCCGAGATGACCAATGCCAAGTTCAACATTACACCTCTAGCATTACCCTCACAGTCAAGTTAAACATTACACCTATGACAGTGATACTTCTGAGTTAAGTTAATATCACACCTCTGACTCACATCCTTGTCAAGTTAACATTACACTTCTGACAAGACCACTTTCAACCGTTAAGTTAATATCACACCTCTAACGGTAACAAACTTTCCTAGATTCCCCACGAGTCTAGTCTCACTTGTTATTCTCTTCAACAGAATAACAAGTCTACCTAAAAACATTGTTAGGTTAATACTACACCATCAACAGTGTTTCCATCAAATCCCCAGCTGAGCTCAATCAAGTTAATCCCAAACACTTGATAAAAGTTCACCCTCCCTGGGGTACCAATTCTACTTGTCACTTTCTCTTATAAAGTGGCAGGTCCACCAAAAATTATTTCATCTCTGTCAAGTTAATATTACACCTCTGACAGTATTGTGAGAGTTCCTGAAATAGGATCATTCCCTACAAAGTTTGACTTATTAAGATTATCATCATAATTTTGACAAAGTCAAAGATTCTTTGCTTCTGTGAGTCTAACTGAAGACAAAAGTTTAAGACCATGAAAGAGGTAAAAAGAAAAGTGTCACTTTTATTTATTTCCAGGCATATGAAAGTGATACAAAATACTCTCTTATACAATAAGATTGAGTGTTACAGTTAAAACGCTCTCTTATACAATAAGATTGAGTGTTACAATTAAGGAGTACAAAGAAGTCCCTCTCTCTCTCTCAGAGGCCGTACTCACTCCTTGAAGCCGCATCTAATTCCAAGTGAACGGTGGCTGAAGAAGTGCCAAATTGTGGCCACGATCAAAAGCTGGTTGCACCACGATGCATGATGTAAACACCGAAAGAGCCCTAGCTGACTAAGCTAAGAGCAATAGTGTTCTTGAGGTCCGGTGGCAGCAGAAAGCCATGCAACCCTTCGTTCATGAGCATCTCTTTCGCCAGAAGGCCATCCAACGAACATGGAGTGTCCTTGATGTCACTTCTAGAGTGGGAGAGGAAGAGGTATCTCTCTGACTGTTGCCATTTATAGGCACAAGGATTCGCGAAGATACGCGGCGCGTGGCTAAATTAGTTCTGCAGCGAGTCATCGCTTGACGCGTGGAAGAAATCATTTTGATGATTCGCGAAGATCATGCGTCATGACTCTGCAGCAAGTCATCGCTTGACACGTGGAACAGATCATTTAATGAACCGGGAAATCCGCGCGCCAAAAGGTGAAATCCCGTCGGTTCCCCAGGCCAACTGGCAGTGCAATCATGACATGGCACGGATTCGCACCCGACGGTCACGTCTCTTCGATGGACATGCCCCGTCATCACCGCCATAAATGCATTCAAAAAGTCGCGTCTCTCTAAGAAGTTCGCATCTTTCCAGCCTGGCTGAACATCGCGTCTGCTTTATGGAATATCAGTCGCGTTTCCATTTCCAAAAGACGCACCCATGAAAGTCGCGTCTTTAAAGCAGTACTATCTCTGCTCTTCAAAAAGAACTGGCGTTCAGTCCTTACTTCTGCAAATCAGTTTCAACAGTACATTGGCACAAGCAGACGACCGTCCACTCTTGGCTTAAAGCGCGTCCATGACAGACTAAAATCAATCGGGGAGGTTTAGACTATGTATCTAGACACTCAACACGATCAACTCTGGTGGCCTCAAAGAGTTCAACAGTACACTCACGAAGACCAACTCCAGATAAGATCAAACCCGGAGCATTAACAGTCCAGTCATAGAGGTGAATTCAGCTAGAGTCCAAAGTATTTTGAAATCCGTCCCAGTTAACTGCGGAATATCGAAAACTTTGGAGGGGGTTCTGTAGGCTGTCTAAAAATCACTAATAGACAAGCCATTAAAAGGCAGAGTGTCAGACTCAAGGCGCGTGGGCTCGACACCCGCGTCTCAGCATCAAGGCGCGTGGACTCGACACCCGCGTCTCAGCATCAAGGCGCGTGGGCTCGACACCCGCGTCTCAGCATCAAGGCGCGTGGGCTCGACACCCGCGTCTCAGCATCAAGGCGCGTGGGCTCAACACCCGCGCCTCAACCTCAAGGCGCGTGGGCTGAAACCCGCGTCTCAGTTATAACCGCCCTGGTTATGGGGCCAGTCGTCGCCCACATAGCGGGGAGGTCAGCCCTCATCGTGGAGCATTTTTAGGAGGCACGTTCACCCCCTAGGACCTCTATAAATAGCCTCGTTTGCTATGAGGTAGAGGCGATCAGAAGGCAATCAGAGGAGAGTGGCAATTGGCGATCGGCAAGCGACGGGCAATTGGCGATCAGAAGGCAATCAGACGACAAGACAGAGACAGGAGAGAGCTCAACTCTTCGTCAAGCTTGCTGCGTACAAGCTACTCTTTGCCTACCTTCTCTTGAGAGTTTTGGTAGACAAGAGCTGTGCTACTCTTTCTACCAGCCGAAGAGGAGATCCCTGACGATCCCGACGGTCATCCGGTCAACGGAGAATAAGATTCACTCTCCACCGCCACACGAAGAACCCAGCATTAAACAAAGGGGGGATTCAAGATTCAACATCCTCCCTCCCTTATAACTGGAAGGAAAAGTTATTTTTGTTGTAATCTTTTCATCTGATTCAAGGAAAATTTTTACAGCATTTCCTCTTCTCTCTTTTCCAGCGCGTACAGTAATTACTGGTCGGATATAATATCCATACAGATATGATAATTTCGGCTAACATCAGCCTACTTATTCTCATTCCAACCATATAACTGAATTCAAAATCATCCACACAATCATAAAAGTATTTCGGCTTGACATCGCCTACTTATGGAGAAACATAATAACATAAACTCTAGAGTTTCTTTCTCGACATCCACAGGCTCTCAGGATTCATAACTTTCAACTTCTCTTAGGCATCATGTTGACAATACACTCATTATTACTACAACCCAATAAAAGATATCTCAAATATCAACTTTACTAGAAACCATTACAAAGGTTCTCTATATAAGTATATGTATAAGATTAATAATCTATCTCAAGACCCACATGTATCATTCACAAACACAAATGTTCCAAAAAATACAAGGGTTGGATTGATTCAGAACGAACCCTGCGCAGCATAGCCCTGACCCCTACCTCCGAGCAACCTGCAATATACCAGTCTGTGGGAGGGTGAGCTCGACAGCTCAGTGAGTAAGGTAGGAAATAAATCAAGAAATGATAATATCTCAATGAGAGTATGAAAATAAACGCGATAAGAGAAATCTGAAATAGTAAGAAGATAAAAAATCAGTGGCATCCCATAGTTTAGAAATCAAGACCCCAGTCTCTAAAATTTCTGAGGACGATCAGACTCTTATGATCGTACTCCCAATTTCTTTCTTGAATTTTCATCTTTATGTGTGATAAGGTCTACGAGTTACATAAACAAACTCTCTCGTCTTATGTGTACATAGTGTGTATTGCTCACGTGCCTTGTATTCCACGCTATAATACGCTAACCACCAGAGTTATGCCATAAACCTAGTTTATGCATTCAATAACACTTCCATCACAAGCCATAATTACATAACATATAATCATATCATATTTCTCATAATGCAATAACGCATCACACTTCAAGTAATGCACGGATTCACATGCACACTTTCACCCAATATGTGGTATACATTTCAATCAGCTAAACTTGTATTCTGATGGTTTCATTGTCATATACGATAACACATCCAACATACCATTAGTGTCACACACACACACATACACATTTGTATCACACATAACTATTCATTCTCAATCATTTGTACGGATGCAATTATATGTATATCATAGCACCGTCTTCGCACTCCGCCCGTGCCATACGGGTCCCTTCCTCCTAATATGATATATCGCATCGTCTTCGCACTCCGCCCGTGCCATACGGGTCCCTTCCTCCCAATATATGTATATATATAGCACCGTCTTCGCACTCCGCCCGTGCCATATGGGTCCCTTCCTCCGTAACACAATGTGTACACATATAACAACACCATAATCAACGCATCCAATTTCATAAGATTCATACATCATGCACATCAATTCCTTTATAAAAGCAGTCATACTCACAATTAATGTTTATCTGTTAGATTGCATCATTACAGGAATATTCACACCAATTGGTTAATCAGAACATGCTACACAATTACATTATGTACATAAATCAAGTGATATACACCCATCATATTCATATCAATCATAATGATTTCTATTCAGTGAGACACATGCCAGTGCTCTTGTACACCATGTTTCAAAATTCTATATTAAATGCAACACTTATTACACAAGATTGTGTTCAGTTCTAAGCCTGCCTTACTTTCCCTTTTCATGGTGAACATGAGTTAATCATTGGTGCAGTGTCTAATACTCGCAAGACTACCCACATTTAGTGTAAGTACTAATTTACCGCAATAAACTCTCCTTCGTCCATAAGATGGTGAGACTATCCCTTTATTCTTGTAACATGGTATATGTGTGTAGATAAATAATGTGGGCGTTTTCTATGTGATGCTCTAAATGTATTTGAACAGAGGAACGACCATGTTCACATGGTTTGCACATGCATAACGACCAGACGGTACATACATATATAAGCCACATACTCATATTTCTCACTTTCAAATCTTCATATACGAGATTTCAAAACATTCATTATTACGCCCATTAAAGTTGGTCATCGTCTCAGATAATCGGTTTATCCCCTTTAACTAGAATAATGTGAACGCCACAATTACTCTTTAACCCCCGACGTAAATCAAGACATTATACTCCAAAAGAGAAAGGAATTCAATAAGAATTGAGAAGATATAACACATACGATCGAAGGTGTTTATTTCAAGTATCTCATAAGTTTGGTTACCTTATGGGGCACATACTATCTGTATGCAAAAGTATTACTTGCACAAACATACTGGCTAAATGGATGGGTAAGTTGAGACTCATTAGATTCCTACCAGTACTGAACTTGATACCGTCAATCCCATCACCCTGACTTCCCAATCTTTAATATTACAATAAGAAAATCTTTCCTTTCAATTAGCATTCATGTTCACTATTCTATTAGTCTATTGTCCATACAATTGAGTGCTGGCCGTTAACTTGACCATTTATCAGTGAATTACAATTAATCGGTCTATCATCCTTACCATTAACTTTCGGCACTTCAGAAATTTCTACTGACTATGTGCCAAAAAATACTCAATTCACAGTCCAATTACTAGACCACCGAAGAAATTATGTGTTAGGATGAAATATATCTTTTGGAGTCCATAACACAATAATTCCTTATTTCTGGTAAAATTAAAGAAATCTGAGTCCGAGGATAATCACCAGCACACCGAATGTACATGCAGCCTCGTTATGAGACATTATTTTAAAGGGTCAGCATTTAAATAAAAGTGTGACACACCTGTGTTCATAACATGCGTTACTGAAGAACAGTGTTTAGTTCTAACTCAGCACAACATGCCTACAAATAAATTCCAATAGCTTTCCCATGGATCCCATCTAAATATGTTTCCTCGAATCTGACCTCCCTAACAATCGAAGATGATTTTATCGTACTTCTACTTTTGGTATTAGAATGAGACACGAGGATTTCCATTAACCTTTAGATTTACTGATCTTTCTAGCAATATATTATATGACCCACTTAAGTTGCACGAAAGGTTGAAATAAACAGAAAGTCATATAGGCATCTAAAATTCTGCAGCTTTGCACTTTCGACAAGTTATCATGTTCCAGTGATAATTTCCAGCACAGACATTTGATTAGGACATCGTAAGTGCAATTGAAAAGTAGACTCGATTAGCTTTCCAACGGTATATTACATGACCTATTTCTTATTAAATATCCTTACGGAAGAAACCCCAAGATTCTGGTTTCAGATCTGGGCAGACTTTAACAGGTTGTATTATTATTATAAAAGTGCTTTGAACTACACCAATTCTCAACTTTTCCTCTTATTTTCTCATCTAAATTAGATCATGAGTAAGTCAGAACTTAGGTATTTAGATTTTTGATCACGAGAAATTTTTATAAGAGCATTCATAGTTTGATCACTACATGATCAAGATCAAATTTTGATTTCATGGTTCATTATGTAAGAATGGCAAGAGGCTCAACCCTCACAAATGCAAGAAGCTACAAGATTCACCATCTATACTAATGGTTAGGATGGATCTAACTTGATGTCCCCCAATTGGAACGATTCACGGATTTATGATACTAATTCCTCGCTTAGGATTAATCTTGTCTTCTAATAATACATTAATCGTTATTTGAGATATTAATATGATGCCGCTAAAATTTTCGGTTAACATTGCTCACATAAAGATGACCAATAACAACCCTAGATTTCACAAGATATAGCCATATACATAACACAAGGGAGTATGCTTCTTGAGAAAGATCGAACAAATCTCGAAATCATGATCCTCCTTGAACATTATGCTTTCCTATAGGCTTAATAGTTTGTTGCTAAAAGGCTAGGTTGCATGTTATTACAAGGGAGCCACATGATCACAAGAGAATTTCTACTATACGAATTGCAACACCTAACAAGTCAATCATGCATTAGACCAAATGGTTCTATGAAGCATTTTTATTCCAATTTAAGAAAGAACACATTGCTCAAACATTAGCCCCACAACTCTCAATGAGAGCTTCATCACCATTAACTTAAAATATGAGGTTGAGAATTCTAGGTTTAAGGCTTACACCAAATCTGAAAATGTATGAACCCCATCTCTACATGACCTATTTTTATCATGCAACCTCCTCACTCATCCATTTTATATAGTGGGATTAACTCAATATATCTAAAAATCAAATTTTTACCAACACATACCTTAGAAAGCCATAAAATTTCAAGAGATATTTGCATGAATAACTCAAGAGAAGAACTTCATTCAACCAATAGATCAAGTTTAGGGATTTCTAAAAGATGCAAATTTGAGGAAAAGAAAGAGGGAAAACCCACTCACCATCATCTAATCCGACCGGCCCCGTCGCCCTCCGCGGCCCGGCTGGCCGGCCGCCGCCGCTGTTGCCCCCCCCCCCGCCCCCCGCGCGCGCGCCTCCAGATCCGAGGGGAGAGGGGGAAAGAGCAAGGGTAGGGAGGAAAAATTTAGGGAGAGAAAATTGGGAAGTATGAAATAGAGATCATTTGGGTTCTAGGGTTTCTTCTCCTTGAAGAAACCTCTCTAGGATGAGGATGAAGGAATAAAAATTGCCTTGACTCTTTAAGGTCCCCATTCCAAAATATTACAAGTTTGCCACCCCCCTTTCATCCAAGTGTCACTCCCCCAAATCAAGAAGATCTAGGCCCTTGATCTTATCTCTCATGCATACCTACTCCCTCCACTAAAAATATAATATATAAAATTGTCATGAATGTATTTTCTTAGTAAATACATGTATTTCAAGTATAATACTAGTATTTCATCTCATTGAAATACAATTCACATAAAAATCATGGTATAGGTATATTCATATATACCACTAGACATTCTCAAAATTAAGTTAAAATTCATTACACACTCAATTAACATAATAATTCGAGATTATATTTTTAAATCAGCGTTTAAAAATTCGGGGTGTTACAACTTCACCATGTTAATGACTACATTATAAGTTTCTTATTTCATGCTCGCTTTATTATAGCTTTGATGGACTAATGAATCTTGCATGTTTTTTTAGCATCTTTAAGAGTGACTATCCTTGTTCCACTATTGAAAATCTATTTAGGGAGCCAATGATTCAAGGAGGCACTTAGCCTAGCCTTGATGAGAAACACCTTCGACATGGGACAATACAAGGACTTGGCAAAGCAAGGCACACTATTACCGATGAATCAATATGAGGCATGCATCACCCAACGAGAGTAGTAAGTTAGTAAATTAGAATGTTAGTTAGTCATGGCTTCTCTTTCTATCATACTTAAAAAACCTCTCTCCTGAAAACTTCTCTTTTTAAATATCTCCGTTCTCCTCCATCTTTATTCTCGTTTCTTCCTTTCCTTTACAAAACCCCCAAAGATTTTCCACTCACTTTTCACATCATTTTATTTTTCATTTCTTAAAACAAAGAAGAACCTTCGTTTTTCTTCACTAAAATTTCAATATAAAAACCTTGAATGCTTCATTGCTAACCCTCCCTGCGGATACGACCCGTCCTAGCTTATGCTACGAGCGGTGATTCGGAAGGAGTAAAGTAAACCTGCATATACATTCGAAGTTCTTAATCATCGGTACACGGACATTAACGGTTTACTCTAAACCCTTTTCAATACAATTAACCCTTCCAAACATTAACATGGATCACCTTATTTTCAGTAGGTGGTTCGCGTTGCTCGAATCATTTTTCCCACTAGAAATCCAATTGCTAAGCCCATGGTTCCTCATCAGTAGCTTCCGCTGGCTCCAATTGACTGCTTGAAGTCATATTAACGGTGAGATTCTCGAACATCATTCCCATACTGACATCCGATTCCCATTCGGAGGAAGAGCCAGAGCGTGATGGGATCGGTTTGTTATCTTTAGATTGAACCGTTGTAGGCGGTGAAGGTGTAACGTATCCCAACCCCCTGCGTGTGTTATCATAGTAATTTGCCGGTTTTCCTTTTGGCACAAAATTACACAGAAAAATACGTCTTCCTTTTTCGAAATTCAGGTCATTCCCATGCTGCAGGCTATATCCCATTTTCCTCATTATATGCTGTGCTGATCGTGCGTAATGAAAAAACTGCGGGGTCTCTAAGTCCGAACTTGAATCTGTGACCGTAGACTTCTGCCGTTGGGTTTTACCGAATATTATTGGTGATTGACCCTTTTTTGGACGGAGGAACCACTAAAACGGATCCTTCTATACATTCCACAGACGTACTTGATGTACTTATTTTATGCAAGGGCATCTGTAGAAAGCTATCCGTAATGGATTCAAGCAATTCGACAGTCATAAGATAATCAAAGGAAATATTGCCATTAATTACCCATTCGTCCTCATCTTCAGAAAGAGTATAACATTGAGGATTAAAATATGCTATAATTGGTTCACCGACCAAAGTAGCTGGCGTGTCACTTTCAAACTCTGAATCCGCCTCATTGCCACTATCATAGTTGTCAGGCAATGAATCTTTTGATGTTTCACTGACTTTCTGATATAGGAGAGCATCAGTAAAGTAGTTTTCCACCCTTTGAATGGTTGCTTCTCGGCGAAGACAGTTCGTACTATTGTATCATCTTCAATATATTTGAAGCACTGGTGTAGAGTGGAGGGAACAATCCAATTGGCGTGGATCTAAGGTCGCCTTAATAACTGGTAGTATGACGTGTCAGCGTCAATGACATAGCATGTCACATCTGATTTCAGACTCCCGATTCGATAACGGAGTCGAATCTTTCCAAGTGGATGACTACTCCCTGCGTTAAAATCGTATATTGTTGTAGTGGTTGCAGACAATCGATATAGTGGTATGCCAAAGAAGTAGAGGAGCCTTTTGGGTATGATGCTGAATGCAGACCCTGTATCAACCTGTACCCTTTCAATACATGTTGAACCGATGTACCCGGTGTATTATAAAGGTCGATCGTGCTTATTATCCTTGAGAAGCATATCCTCAGCCGTGAAGGTAATAGCAGGTACTTTCGGTTGTACATGATGGCATTCAGAGCAAGAGGGCTGAGTGTCACCCCTAGCGATTCTGGCATATGTGTCAGAAATGATTCCGAGTTAGCCAGTACATCCCTAAGTGCTTCTCTTGTCTCTTTCGAGAGACAAAGGAGCTCATGTATGGTGATATGAGCTGGGATATTAGCTAGCGGGGCCAATATGTCAAAACGAAAAAGCATGTTAAGCCCTGGGCCTGAAGGCTTCTTCAGGATTTGGTCAAACCGAACTTCTTTCTGCTTCTCTTTTCCCGTTGTCGGGAGCGGAGCCGGTGTGGGTATTTGTACAGACATCATCATCTTGTTGTGTCCGTCAGTAACTTCCTAATACTGTTTTAAGTATGATTTTTTGGATCGAGTGCCCGTTGGCTGAGGTACATCAGCCTGCGCTGTGCAAGCGTGCTCTTCCCCTTCAAAATCGCTAAGAGAAGCTGATGTGAGATTGCCATCATCCGGCAAGATGGAGATAACATTGCAAGATTTGCCCTTTGACTTGGATTTCTTCGAATCCCATTGTTCGTCTTGGGCAAGGTCTTGGTGTATCCACATGATTTCCCCTGTTTCAAATGTTAAGAGAACAAGACCCTTATTCTCTTGAGTTTTGGCTGAATGATGCTTTACTTCTAACCGTGCTTCAGGGGATGGGAAGGTCCCATCAGGCACTGTGACTTTTGGGGTTTTGCCGAACTCGAGGGTCATCATGCTTGTAGTGACTTTCATTTGTTCTGATTTCAGAGTTAGAACTCCGGCGTCGACTAAACCTTGAATTTTGTCCTTGAGGACAAAGCACTTATCAGTAGGATGATGAACCATCCTATGAAAGAGGCAATAGTTGGGATCGTTCGTGCGTCCCACTTCATTAGAGCGCAGAGCATCCGGCAGCTTCAATTAATTCCTTTTGTAGAGTAAATGGAATATTGTGACCACCTGTTCGTCTTTGAAGAAGTACTGTTTGGGAGAAAACTTAGACTCCTAATTATTGAGCCGCTCTTCTTGGCCTTCAAATGAACTTCCCCCGACAATTCAACGGACGTAGTCTCTTTCCCTTTGACTTGGGAGGACTGCGCCATGTCGTCACGCCCCTTATTATTTATATCCCATTTGCCTTTAGGGGTTGATGGTTCGAACTTCTTAGCTGACTTTTCAGCTATATCAGCTTGCTCGACTAGTTCCTTTCAAGTATGGGCTTTGACAGCCCCCATACGAATCTCCACTTGGTCCAGGAAGTTATGTTTGCATGTCTGCAAGAGCATGGGTAATGGCATCCCTGCTGGGCACATCAGAGACAAGTTTCTGAACCGCTCAATATAGTCACGGATAGATTCGCCCTTCCTCTGCACGGTAGAGAGGAGTTTGTCCATGGTTACCTCCGTGTCGTCCTCGTAAAAATGAGAAAGAAATCAAGTTTTTAAGTCGATCTAAGAATTGATAGAGCCCAGAGGAAGGCTTCGGAACCAGTCGAATGCTACCCCCTTCAGGGTGCCGATGAATAGTCTGGCCATAATAGCATCATTGTCTATAACGTTACCAGTCTGAGACCGAAAGTAGTAGATGTGCTGGTTTGGCGAGCTCTTTTCATCATATATATGCAATGTTGGTGGCTTGAACTTTGGCGGGTATGGTACTGAATCCCATTCCAAGGGTAAGGGCGGACTTCCCCTACTTTTTTTAGTTCATCCCTCTGAGCTAGGGATGCAATCTGAGCTTGGTGCCTTTAAAAACTTCAGCATCCATAGAAGAACTTTCCTTTGACTTCTCAGTCTTAGGTTGTTCATCGTTATGATGTTCTTCTCCATTATGATTACTCCCGTATCATTGTTACTCCGGTTAGTGAGAAGTTAGGCGAGCATCTATTGAATGTTGTCTAAGACTTCTTGCTAAGTCTTGAAAGTTTGCTCTTGAGCTTTCAACCGTCAACGGAGGTCATCATTACCATTATCAGCCATATGCACCAACACTTTATCTGTTCATACCGAGCTGACTATTGTCGAAGAGGCATACCCACTATCTTCATCCTTCTCATCAGACCATTGGAATAATCCTCTCATTGATTCTGGTGAGGTTACATAGTTGAGGAGGATGGATGCTCATAACTGTAGGGTATTGTGACCCTAGATCTGGTGTTTCAGAAGACACCTTCTTCGTGCACCATGACTTGCCCTAAGCCTGGGCTATAGTCCGGATCTAGAGAACTGAATGGAGGAGAATTAGCACTACACGGCGCTCGTCTACCCCTACGTGGTTCTCGTCCCCTTCCGATCATATTGACGGATGCAGAGGGCAGATCTGGTAGATCTCGCGATATGCTTCTTTTGCGATGCTTCACAGGAGCTCGCACCGATAGTCGATCAAAGACCGATTGTCAGTTTGGTGGAGTGGCGGGAATTGGTCCTAGCCGGTAGTGGACTGAGTGGACCGTCACCAACTGACATACCACTTGTTGACAACAGGAGGAAGAGGTCTGGAGTAATTCTGACTTCCGTTTGTTTGATAAGAACTCTCGCATGTCGGACTCAGCCGAGCTTAAGCGACTCAGCGCAAAAGCTTGGGTATATCGCGCATTGATGCGTTCAGGTAATTTCGATACCACCTTCTTGTTAGCAAACTTTAGAAGCAAAACACAGGATGATGCCTTATTCTTCTCATCACCGCAGAGGTGATTGACACTAGATAGTGCTTTAGCTCTAGCTTCGCGGCTAAGAACTTTGGGAGCACTTTTAGGCGCTGAAGCTGCATAAGCACCGCTATCAGCACCCAGGGACGATCCCTTAGCTCCGCTGCGAAGGGCGACCTTAACCCTTGAGGAATCGGGAAGCGAAGCACGCTGTGGTGCTTTGTTCGTCACCTTGCTGCGAAGGTGGTTAGCACTGCTAGGTGCTTTAGTTCCAGCCTGGCGGATGGGAACTTCGCGCGTACCCTGAGGTACTGGCACTGTGCTTATTACGCTATCCGCAACTTCGCTCGTGAGAACGAGTTTGGCGCGAGGAGTTACTGCTCCTGAATTGGGCGAAGGTAGAGTTGCCACCCTAGCCTTGCGGCTGATAGTCTCGGCGAAGCAGGCAGGCATTTTGCCTTTGTCTTCGTGTGACAGGCGAGCCTGTGGTATAGCTGCGCCTGAAGCTTCACACGAAGCTTTCTATTTTGTCTCCACATCTGCTTTGGGAGGAGAGATTTAGGTTCGAAGGGAACATGGCTAGCCTCGCGCGAGGCTGAGAGGAGTTAGGAGGAGGCTCGTTCTGGTTTCTGCTCTGAAACCTTGGCCATCGACCTTCCTATGCTTCCGTATATGAAGCACTGGACTACCTTCAGAGAGCAGCTCTTCAAATTTTCCTTGGTCGAAATGAAAGACTAGGTTTTCAAAGGTAACAGACTCAGGATTCTGACCTTCGCATTGCGACACTGTCTCATTGTTGCGCCAGAAGACTGATATTCCCAACGGAGTCGCCATCTTGTTTTCCATTGATTTTACAAAGGGAAAACTTACAAAAGAGATCGAGGAGCTAAATTACAAGTAATTGAAAAGAAAATTACAGGTAGATGTCCTCTGAGATTTCTGAGAAAATGTGCCGGTAGGAATCTGATCAGCGCGTGACCACTTTATCCCTTTAACGATGCGATCAGTCAGATGATCGAACTGCCTCTGCTTGGGAATTCCTTCTCGCCTGGTTCCAAAAATTTCTTGAGAGGGAGGAAGATCATAGGGTATTAGCACCCTGAATTTATCCTTGTAGGATTAGAGAAGCAATTCTCTGAATTCATGAAAGTAAGAGAGTAGATCTCTAATCTCCTCTCGATGCTTAGCCGTCTCTCCTGTCCTCCCTTGTGCCCCTATGGTAGGCTATTTATAGAGAGAACAGGGTATAATCGCCCTGAAAATCTGAAAACACATTGACTCAATCTATTTTGTATCTGAAAAGTAGCCTCGCCGTGAGGCTAGAAACAACTTCTGCGAAACTAGAAATAGCATGTAACGCCAATCCCTTGATTTGATCCGCTAAATGAGGGATACTCCCTTAGTCCTCTCTAGTTAATTGAGAGATTTCCCCTGATCTTCTTACCTGATTGGGAGAGTCAAAAGATAATGGCAGTTAACTGTCAAATTTGATTTCAATCAATATGATCTCATCCGGAGATTTGATTTTATCCGGAGATTTGATTAGTCAAAATGACTATAAAGGACTCGCAGCAGAGTCATTGTGTTGAGCTCATAGCGGAGCTGGGAGGAGCTTCTGGCGAAGTTAGAAGAAAGCTCTCAGCGGAGCTAGATAAACCTTGTGGCGAAGCTACCAGTTACCCTTTCGCGCGGCTGCGTGGAGCTTCGAGCGAAGCTAACTCTCTGCGGAGTTAACTGAGCATTTCCAGGCAAAACTGTAAGTTACCTTGCAGCGAGGCTATGAAGGAGCTTCCTGCGATGCTAAGCAACTTTGGTTTCTCATGCGAGACTTATCTCGTGGGTTCGTGTGAGACAAGTGTTGAGCTAACTTAGTGTCTCTGGACCTGCTTGGGCCTTCTCACGGGCTTTTTCTTACGGGCTTTTACGGACGATCTTGGCTTACTGCCTGCTTCACTGGATCAGTAGAGTCCAAGCTGCTGATTCGTCCCTTTGAGATGGGTGAAGAACTGGTCGTCGGCTTGTCTGCCACTTGTCTTTTGTATATGTCAACAAGTTAGACATTATTCATGCAAGTTAGGATTCTTATCTTTTTTAGAGTGTCAACCGATACACCAATGTTCATATGGACCCATATTTTTGTGTTCTCATTATAGTTTAGCTATTGTGTATATCATAGCTCTAATAACATGTGCATTTACCTAATGATCATATTGATTTATGTTGTGTTTTATGCTTCATGTTGTGATTGCATGTTTAGATGTAAATTTTTATTAAAACTTGTTTATATACTTGTACAACAAATGAGCTACAAATTGATTATTATATGTTTGTACTTGATTGCTCATTTGTACCTATTAAATGTATGAGTATAGCCTAATTTTGATGATTCATACATTTCAACTTGTATTCCCTATTTTGTGCATGTTTATTTTCATGATATTATGCTTTAACTTCATGTATATGTTAATTTTGTCAAAACTATTGAATATATATGTATACCCTTGAGTCATTTACCTTTCATGCAAAATCTCTTTATAGACTCAATTGTATTTGGATATGTATGTATACCTTGAGTTTTGATAAAACATACATATGCCATGAAGTTAGTATCATTGTTTTGATAAAAATTAAATTTTGATGATTTTCATGTTTTTGAGAAGAAATTTCATATTGAGCTTAAATGCGTTATTTCCATGATGTTGATTACATGACTTTGTACACTCTATATTTGATGTTTACTCATGATTTGTTTTCATGAGATTATATGTGCTTTATTGCTATTTGAGTGTTGATGATTGTGTGATTTTAAGTTTCATGGAATATATTCTTATTTTATTCCTTACTAGAAGGATTTCGTACTAGTTTACAAGTTTATCATTAAACTAGTTCGTATTCTTCATTTTGGTAGAGTTTTTTCAAATATGCTAAAATTATTTTCAAAATTATTTTTGAAAACCCCTACCCATTTAAGGGTTGTTGGATGGGCGATCATGCCTTGTGAGCCTACTTGAAAATCTTTTAAACAAGTTTATGATAGGGTGGATGGTATGAGTTATACACTTAGTTCTCATTATGTTTTCAATTGGTATCACAATTGATATTTATTTGTATACTCATATTTATTTCTATATATGTATGCTTCAAACTTCAAATAATATCAATTTCGATTAGTATTTACATTTTCATACATATATATGATTTGATTGTGCTTACTATATCTCTAAATCTTAGAGCACAAATTTTGTTATGCTAAGCTTGATTTAGTCCTTAATGACAATTATTTTTCAATTGGTATATTATACAAGCTAATGCATCGTTTTCATTAGTATTTCATAAAGGGGGAGAAAAATTTATGTTTTACCTTTCAATCGGTTTTACTTACAATTGATATCTTACTCCCACTCTTTATATTAAAAAATGATATTTGTAAATTGATATCTCAGTTTTCAATTGGTTTCCTAGGCTCCTAATGAAAAATATTTTCATTTGATATATGTTTCATTTTCAATATTGATATCAAGAATATTAAATTGATATTATTCTCTATTTGGTATCTTTATTGCAAAATGATTTTAGTGTTTAACCAAAAAGATTAGTTTATATTTTTTAATTGGTATCATATTTCAGTTTCTATTGGTATCATAATTTGGTATCAAAATGTTATGATATTTATTGCTTATATGCAAGGGAAGTTTAACATCTTTTCTATATATAGATTCATATTGAGTGTATCTCATATTGAGGAGTTTGACTGCTCTTCTTTATGTCTTACACATGTGTAGAGGGAGCTTCATATCACCTTTTATATATTGTATATTATGCTTTATGTAGTTAGGATTTAGTCATCTCTTTTCATATAAATGCATGTATGTAGGGGGAGTTAACTTCATGTCTCTCCTCTTCATGAATGTATATAGCATATACACCTTTATTGTTTTGATCTATGCAAAAAGGAAAAAAAATATTATTTATGCCTTTTTGTGTTTGTACCCCTTTGTTGATGAATTGATAAAAAGGGGGTAGAGAAATTTTGGAGATTTATATATGCATGTTTATTTAAATTTGTTATCTTTTACCATTGGTATCAAGAGCATCTTTTGTTGGTAACAAAGATTTATATATGCATGTTTATTTAAATTTATTATCTTTTACCATTAGTATCAAGAACATCTTTTATTGGTAACAAGAGTAGCATTATTTTTTAAGAACATTTTTATTTTAAAATTAGTATCAAGAGTATATTTATTTTATTGGTATCAAATATCATGTTTATGCATATTTATATTGAGCATTCACTGCATATCTTTATTGTTTATTGCTATGCATGAGTTAAGGGGGAGTTTCTATGAAGCTTAACTCTAGTCCATGCATATATAACTCTATGAGTTTTGTCATTATCAAAAAGGGGGAGATTGTTTGCCCAGAGGCCCTTCACTCTAGTTTTGATGATGATTAACTCATGTAGTTATTGTTTACTAATAATATTGTGATATTTAGTTTCAGATATTTGATCAAGATATTAGTAGGTGATTAGTTTCAACAAAGGTGTTTTGGAGCTATCATATGTTGATTCAAGAGCTCAAACGTCAAGATCGCATCTAGTACTCGATTGGAGTCAAGCTCGGTATATCGTGTTTGTATTGAGTCTACTTGGAGAAGGAGTTCAACAAGAAGACTTCGGTATTGTGTTTAGTTTAGTTTGCTTAGATCATTGTAAAGATTAGATAGTGTTGATATGCTCAAGTACACACACAAGTTTCAATTTGTTTGGTTTTCGGTTTAACTGGTTTCAGTTTTTCATATATATGGTTTTAATGAATAGATAGAATCAAAACAAGTTTACATGGTTTAATATATATTATATTTGATCTATATACATCTATGCTTCATCTATTTAGAAAAACTTACTTTGATAGTCTATTTCATGAGTTGGAGTTTTGTATTTAAACAAAACTTATTTTTGGATTTCATGTCAAAAACATAGATATTATATCTTTCATGTATATTGGATTCTATCCATATACAACATGCTTAAAAGTTATTTCAATATCATGTTTTTGTATTTGCATGAGTATTGGAGAAAACGGTTTTCCATTTCAAAATCCTAATTTTTAGAAAATTCAATTTTTGGTTTAAGCAAATTTTTAAGAACACAAAAATGGTTCAAATTGTTTAGAATATGTGTTGAATTTTACTCACACATTTTTGTATTTCAAAGATCTTATAAGAACGTATTTTTGTGAAATTTATGTGATTTTATGGGATTTATTTGAAGGTAAAATGACTAAGTTTAAATTCCCAAAATCCTGCCCTGACTGTACTGGCGGTCGACCGGATGGTCGACCGGACCAGTGGTTGGTCGACCGTCCCGGTCGACTGATGTGCACGGGATGTGCACAAAGGCCAAGTGATTTGGCCGGTCGATCGTGCGGTCGACCGACTGAGAGCACCCCACTCTCGGGTAGGGGCCGGTCGACCGGGGCGGTGGACCGTTGGCTAGGCACGGTCGACTGGGCGGTGGACCGCAGGCACAACGGTCAAAAAAGTGACCGTTGGCCAGTCGACTTGCCGGTCGACCGGAAGGGCAAAAACTGCCATTTCCTGCTGCCAACAGGCAGAATATTTGTGGGGTTATAAATACCCACTTTTTTGGGCTGTTTTAAATAACAATTTTAAGAGTAAATTTTCTCATCTTTAGAAGTGTTTTAGCTACAAGTTTTAAAGAGTTTTTAGGTTTAAAAGATCAATCTTTATTTGTTTTTAAAGTGTTGGAAATTTTAAAGAAAATAGAGTCTTTTGGGAATTAATTTTTGATCTAAATTTCTATATCTATTTGGAGATTTTTTTCAAGTGATTTTGTTTGTTCAAAACACTTTATTTTCTCACACTTGAGCTTATCTATCTATCCAATCTATTAGGATCTATTTTTGTGAGAAAATTGGTTTGTGATTGTTGATACCACCAAGTGTTGTAAACCCTCCTTACTTTGTGATATCCCTCTAGTGAGAGGTGATTGTGTTGATATCCCTCTTAGTGAAGAGGTGATTGTGGAGTGGTGGCTTTGTGCCTTATTCCTCTTGTGTGAGGTTGATCTTGTTTGGCTAAGTGCTCATCCCTCTAAGTGTAGAGGTGATTTAAGTTGTGCCTTGTCTCTTGTGTAGATGTTGTATTTATTGAAGAGAGGAGTTGTGTACTCCCGATTTGTATTACCCAAAATCCTCAGTGGAGGTTCCCTGTGTGGGAAGTCCTGTGTGAACGCTATAGTGGAAATCCTTCTGTGTAAAGGCGGGAACGTAGAGCTGGGTGCTCGAACCTCGAAATATATCTTGGTGTTTTCATTTGATCCACTATCTCTAACTCTCTCTTATATTGTGCCTTGCATTTATTCATATTGTTCATTCATATTTATATGCTTGGTATTGCTTGTGTGTGTGCCTCACTTGTGTTGAACTAAGAGAGCTTCAAATAGCACCTCAACTCTTATTTAGAGAAATTTATAGGAGATAGTCCAGAGCCCTTCATCGGGAATTCGGCTACACTCTTTGGTTATACTAAGTGTGTTGCATTTAGTTTTTAATTCCGCATTATTTGTCATTAGATTAGCCTTACACTTATTCACCCCCCTTCTAGGTGTACTTTCAGTTCTTATAGGTGGTTTATCTTGGTACATGCGGATGTTTTGAAATTGATTCCACCATGTTGGTGCTCTTCCTTTGAATTGTAGGTCACAAACTCGACTTGAACTTCCACGATAATATACTCCATCTCAAATAACTTATCAATTTCGTCAGTCCGAAGCCAGTTGACTCAACATATCAAAGGAAGGAATAAAATTGAAAACCTGTCTCTCCTATTAAGATTCAGAAATCCATTTCTCCCACATGGGTTAGGGTTAACGAACCTATCATAGAACATCCCTCCTTCTTTATAATCATCATTGTAGTGATAGATGAGACTTCACAATTTCTCTTCATAAAAAAATTCAGTAAATTGAGAATGTTGTAGATGATACCTTGGTAGTAGATAATGTAATGGTGGTCAATGTGGTGGTGGTCGATGTAGTGGTGGTTGATATGATCGACGATCATCCGCTTCAGTATGTATGATAGATCAGACTTTGATCATTAATCTTGAGAGATATCCTTTGCATCAGTTGGTCCAAACGATCCAAGATAGATTTGATGGTGTGGTCCCTCCTCTCAACAGTGCTCATCTTTCTGATAAAGCCTTACGATCAATCGTCATCTCCTACCATTTTCAAAAAAATAGTTGTAACTCTGATACCACTTGATGCGGACAGGGAAGTGAAGAAGACGAGACCAGGATTAGATATTGTATTAGCGCTGATGAACTCTAAAAAAAGCCTTAGGTAGGGGATAATTACTCGAATTCACGAGCAAGCGACTCGAATCCATGGGCCAAAGAGAACAACTCGAATCCACGAGTAATTAATCAAAGTTGGATGTTAAAAATAATGAGTAAAAGAGGTCTATTTATAGGCTAACAAAAGAGTGCTACTCCTACTTGAAAACTATAATCCATTTCTAAATAAAAATAAAAAGAATTAAAAAAGTTCTAATCTATTTAAAAAATATAAATTACAATTTAAAATAAGGAAAAAAGAAATCCAATCAGATTTTGTTTTGGGTCATAACAAATGAAAATCGAATCAGAATCTATTTTCGATTCAAAACAGAATCTTAAACAAGCTCTGAAATCCTGTCACACAGCAGGCGTGTGGACAGCTGAGTACGCCTGTCAGCAGGACTGTAGTGGATCCATTCTCAAGAAATCCCTGTTGAAAACTGTCTGTCCACAGCAATATTGGATTGTTAACAGCTGATGTTGACTAACAACAGTTGAAACTCAAAATTGACCTGCCGTCTTAATTCTCTTCCTACGTCAAGAAATAATCAAGAGAGTTCAACGAGTTCTTGAATTGTTTCTATGATAAACGAAAAGGGAAACAAGAAGGGATAAGATGAGACGTTCTCACTCATTCACCGTCTTATGCGAATTCCCCAGTTTAGGAAGTTAACTCTTATACAGTAGTAATCACTCAGTCAAACCAGCCGAGAAATAAATAGTATGGATATAACCTTCAGAATCATCAAACATTCAGGACCCGTAATTATCGAAAAACTCCCAAATTTACCAAACTATTCAGCACCAACAAGCAAATTTTATAAAACTAAACAACCACTCATTTCGATCGCGTACATTGAATCTGTCAGAGTAAGACCAGTCACATGATTGCTTCGTCAAAGTCCTTTTCCAATTTTCCGAATTAGAAAGGATAGAATCATTCTTAACCAATCAAAAGAAGGGTTGCGCTGGAGATTTTCTCACCCTATTGAACTGCGGTCAATTTCATACCACAGTGAAGGTAAGTAACTCCGAGACACAGTAAGTTAATACATAAGATTTTATTTTATGTGAAAATCTAATTTAAAAAAATATCAAGAAAGAAGGAAGAGAATTCACTGTTCTCAAAGGGTTACAGTAAACTCTACAGAGTTAAATTTTGTTTACAATTTCTAGTACAGTAAGAAATAATTTGTTTTCTTTTCTCAGTCGACAGTTTGGACTGTCCCTTTCTTCGTCCAACTCTTAGTGTTTAAATACTCTGAGAATCGTTATTGGTGCTGCGAGTCATACAAATTTTCATAACGGCATGTTTTGCATGTTGAGATTTTTTCGTAACGGTTTAGATTGTGCTCTTGCTTGCAAGGGTAATTCCTATTATTTTCTATAACAGTCTCCATAGGAATAGGGGTTGTTGCACGTTTGAAACATGGGATGACCTGACGACGTAATGATCTTCATGAATGTAAGCGGTGATTAAGAAGGTCAGTTGTTGTATTAGTCTTGCTCGAGATGGGAAGAATCGACCTTGGGATGGCGATGCTCTCAGAAGGAGGAGTAGTCTTGGCATAATTGAATCCTCGAGAACGGAAAGGAGTGACCTCGGGAGAGGAGTGACCTCGGGAATGGCGGGATGATGTTTCGAGGAGATATTCTGATGGCATATCTTGTTATCGGTATTCTAGAGTTTCTGATGAAGTAAGACGTGTCGTGATCTTCATGTAGATCAGAATCTGATCACTAAAAAGATTAACTGTACCAAAAGCCAAATACTTCAATCACCAACAACATCATATAAATAACTAAAAAATACCGACCATTTATTCCAAAAACTTCTGTCGACCAATGTCCTAGCAAGTATAGCCACGTCTATTCAGCAAGCACTGTTACTGTTTGGGTCTGGTCCTATGAGTCCTTCACTAACCATTTCCAATTTAATGATAAGTGTACCAAAATCTCAATAACAACATCAATAAAAGCAAGAAACTGAAAAGCAATAGAAGAAAATAGTGAAATAATCATGTGATCTTGTCTAGTCTCACAATTACAAAATGGTTGCAGGTTAAAAGAAAATTGGGAAAGGGAAAAGGGGAAAGGGGGAAATGAGAGAAGATTGCAATACCTGGAATAATGAAGAGAATTCCACAGAATCCTGAAAGACTGCAGAAATCTCAAAGCATTTTAAAGATAAAGTAGGAGAAAGAACTAATTCTTGTAATTCCCAATTAAGTTGGCCAGTGAGATTCCATTCGGGACCATTATGTGGTCAGGGACTCTAAAAAATACTGAAAACTAATCAATTTCTTTACCACTTGAGAAGCATCTATAAACTGATCACTTTATTTAGGAATAATTGTTTCTTTACAAATTTTTGATGTCATTCTTAGGTCTTCGAGTATGCTCTGCACTAGCACTTTAGGAATGAATTTTATGCTGATGATGATGAGTTTTTTCTTTCAGCAAATACAGATAACAACCCTTCGACATTCCATCATTTTGGAATTAATGGAACAAGAGAACAGTACATAAGAGGGTGCCAAAAAAGCCACTAACAAAATGAAATACAATTGCGAGGAACATTTTCTCAGCAAAACAGCCTAAGAGTCTAACAAAATGGCGCAAAAAGAAAGTCAACTCCCTCTCGGAGCATCCGCCCATTATGCTGGTCGCATAACTTCTGAACCAGGTCCGTCCTCTCCGCCTTCATCCATGGATATGTTAAAAGCCAAAGTCAGCCATTGCCTCGCGTCATTTGAAAAGTACCTGCACATGCAATGACGAGTGAAACCTAAAGTCAAGGAAAACCACAAAAAGCATGTTTGTATGTGAAGCTATTTGGTTGCGGAACATTTTAAAGGAATTGGATCATCCACAAAAAGAAGCAACTGTAATATTTGTGGACAACAAATCAGCCATCCAACTTGCAAAGAACCCAGTACATCATGGGAGGAGCAAACATACAGATACACGGTTTCATTTTCTCAGAGGCCATGTAAATCAGAAAACTGTGGAGCTGGAGTATTGTCATACCAAGGAGCGAGTAGCAGATATTTTCACCAAGCCATTGCCTATTGAACATTTCAGAAGGCTAAAAGAAATGCTCGGTATGAAAACATTTTGATTTGAGGGGGTGTGTTGGAATATCAAATAAAAATGTCTTTTTTGAAAGATGAGGGGTCATCATCAATTGAGAGAAATAAAGAGTCATCATCTTCATTTAGAGAAATGATGAGTCATCATCAATTAGGAGTCATCATCAATTGAGAGAAATAAAGAGTCATCACCTTTAATTAGAAGGAATGAAGAGTCATCATCATCAATTTAGAGAAATGATGAGTCATCATAAATTAGGAGTCATCATCAAGTGAGTCATCATCTTCAATTAGAAGGAATGAGGAGTCATCATTATGAGTCATCATAAATTTGGAGGTTGGTATTCTTGTAAGTTTTGAAGTCTATAAAAGGCTAGTGTATCTCTTTATTTTTTCAATCAAGCAAGCAAGTAAGAAACAAAAGTTGAATAAGATCCATTCTCCACTTAAAATTTTTGATTATAGTATATTATTCCGTAGACTTGTATACAACAATTGATACCACTTGAAGGACGTGGGGCACCATCCCAAAAGACTAGCCTTTTAGGTGGAGTTGCCCAAATCCTTATATTCCCAAGACCATCCTCACGTCTAGCCGATGTGGGACTATTTGTTCGACCCAAATCCCAATAATCCCCCCTCGAACAAAGAGTCTCCTTGCAAGCTCAACTATCTTCACACCGAAAGATCAAATGCTCCATCGAGATCCAACTCTTCACCGTGTGGGAAGACGGCACGCCTTATGTGAAGTACCTGATTGAAATTGAGAATTTATAAAGAAAAAGATTGAGTTGTAGAGTTCTCAGTCTCAATGCTATCCGCTGTAGCAAGGGCCAAAGCGGGTCGTGATCCTCTGGGAAGGATGCGATGCAAGCTTTTCGGCCGATTTCTCTATATGCTTCAAATAAGACAAATGAGAGATTAGGTTTGAGATATATATGATTATAAAGATGTGGTTTTACTGATCTTCTACCACAACCCTTATTGCAAATTAAGGACATTGAACATCATCTTGAAATGTATGAAATTGATCCTAGGTTTATTAGAGAAGATGCAAGTAAGAGAAAAAGATCATTCAATCATACTAGTTTGCACTTCTAAACATTCAACAATTTTTTCATCTTAACATCTAAGTATAGCGTAAGAGAAGCTTTACCTTGAAGTTACGCTGTCAAAGTCCTTAAGCATGAAGTGTGAAGAATTATTTTAAAGGTGTAACATAGATCAGAAAGCTAGTCATCAATTTAATCTTCAAGCAATCTACCTTAGACCTAGGGTTTCTAAAAAGTGTTATCAATCCGTTCAATTCTTAATTGCTCTAGGGTTGCTTAAGAATTCAGCAAACCACAATAAGGAGTTAGTTCATCATTATTTTTTTTATCTTTTCAATTTATTTTTTTATTTTATTTAGTTGAATAAGAAAGATTGCAAAAGAAAGGAAAACCAAAACAGAGAGAGATCGCAGAGAAAACTAAATTAAAAGACAATAAAAGAAATGGCAAAGAGGTAACCTTTATTTGATAATATCCTCCAAATACAAGCTCCCTCTTCACCACAATGTGCTTTAAAGAAAAAAATTACAACTTGCAGAAATTTAAAGAAATAGCTAAAGAAAAACCCTAATCTCCTCGTCTCTGGATGGCCCTCTCTGTTGCGTCTGCAGGGGTATTTATAGGTGCAGAAGGAAGTAGAGTCCCAGAACGACTCTTCCACGAAAACTAGTAGCGGGATAAGACAGGAATGCCGCGGAAACGCGGCCTTTGGCGCGTGGCCTCCCCTGGTCCGTCCATCTGGGCGTAGTCTTCTGGAAGTTGCATCCCGACTCTTCATCTTGGGATTTCGAGATAATTTGGGAAGCAAGTTACCCTAAATCTCAAATCTTCCCATATCTTTTAAACGAATTTATTATCTTTGCACTCTCTTTCTTTGACTTTTATCCTCATCCTGTAAGTATTTAGGGTTGAATAGAAGTCTATCCTTCCCTCTTCTTTGGTATTTGCAACAATTGCCCTTAGTAATTGCAATTTTGACAATTGTTAATTGCAACTTTTACATTGGGCTTTAAAAATGAGCTTTTGGGCTTCTTTTGAGGCTTTATTCCTTTATTTTTATTTCTCAAGGCTTGCACACAATAAATAATAAAATATTAGTTAATTGTGCATGATTATATGAATAAATATGAAAATGTGATGGTAAATGTAATGATAAAAATGCACTTTTCACTACCAATCACACCCCCACACTTATCTTTTTCCTCGTCCTCGAGTAAAAATCAAAAAGAAAAAGAAAAACTAAACTAGCTAACTCACTTTCGTAGGAATCACGATTGCACTTAGCACGTGCAACAAGCCGTTAAACCCCTAGGTTACCCTAAAGGACGAGTGTTGTCTCGTGAGGGTTTTCAGCGGATTACGCCCACAAAATCCATAAAAAGGAAAATATTCGAAGTATATTTGAAGAGACTAAGTAGTCTGTAAGTTTTAGGATTATCATTTTTATTCATTCTTGAACTTAGTCTTAATAAAGTCAATTGTTATTCATTTTAGGTAAGGATCAAAATTGAATGTTTCTATAGTCTTTTTCGTTACCAAAAGTCATATGCATCCTTGGGAATCTAAGAATTCCTTAACTTGGACTCTCATGCCTCTTTATTATTATTATGATTTTTTTTAAATATATATAACTCATCTAATTTTCTTTCGTGTAAGTATTAAGGCTTCTTGAGGCCTCATACCTAGCTAATTGATTATTAGATGTGTTAATAAATATATAATATTTCTTAATTTTCTTAGGCTTTCTAATCCACCCATGTAGCGAACTTAAAGTCGGTGACTCCCAAACTGGTTAGTTTTAGGGCACAAGGTGAGAAAACACCCCTCGGACTCAAATTCAAGTGAACTAGGCCCCAAAACTAAGGATGCTTATTTATTAACTCACCTTTAGGCGTGAATACTTATGCTTCATGAGGCACATGTATCCAGCTTAATTAGTGATTTTTTATTTTTTTATTTTTTATATATGAGGCACAAGGGTCTTTGTCTTAGAATCCTAGATATGAATTAGGTATGCACATTTCATTAAGGTAAAAATTAAGACTAATTACTGATTCAATTTCTCCTCCTATACCTAAAAATTAAACAATTTATTTATTTTGACTAAGTTTTTAGAAATCCTAATCATGATTTTCCTAATTCTTAAAACTAACTTAGGTTTCTTTAAAAAGATAAGTCAAAATATTTCCTTTTTATAAAATTTTTTTTATTTTTTTAATTTTTTAATTTTTTTTATTATGTTAGAACAACTAAAGAGAAAAAGAATAAAAAAATTTTATTTTTTAATTTTTTAATTTTTTTATTATGTTAGAACAACTAAAGAGAAAAAGAATAATAAAAAAAATTATTTTTTTATTACTTTACATACCCTTCCCCCACACTTGTTTCATGTATTGTCCCTAATGTATGAATGAAATGCATGGATGCATGAATTGGCAGAAAGATATAGTTACTGATACAGTGGGTCAAAAAGACCCATGGCTGCATTTACTTCCGGTACTGATTCCAAAAAGATTTTAAGACGTTGACCATTTACCTTGAATGTATTGCCATTTTTCGGGTCGTAGATCTCTATGGCTCCGTGTGGAAACACAGTCTTAACAATGAAGGGCCCTGTCCATCTTGATTTTAACTTGCCGGGAAAAAGATGAAGTCTAGAGTTATAGAGTAAAACTTTTTGTCCTTGGACAAAAGTTTTTCTCGTGATGAACTTATCATGAAAAATCTTAACCCTATCCTTCACAATTTTCGCATTGTCATATGCTTCATTCCTCGATTCCTCTAGTTCAGAAATTTGCAATTTTCGAAGCTCACCGGCCTTATCTAGATCAAAATTCAGCTCTTAATTGCCCATAAGGCCCGGTGCTCTAGCTCAACAGGAAGGTGGCAAGCCTTTCCAAAGACTAGTCTATAGGGAGACACTCCTAGAATCGTCTTAAAGGCGGTCCTATATGCCCATAGGGCATCCACCAGTTTGGTGGACCAGTCCTTCCTATTCTGATTCACAGTTTTCTCCAAGATGAGCTTGACTTGCCTATTGGAAACTTCTACCTGTCCGCTAGTTTGAGGATGGTAGGGCGTAAACAACTTGTGAGTTATGGCGTATTTTCGCATAAGAGCTTCAAAAGTTCTATTGTAAAAATGCGTGCCATTGTCACTAATAATGGCACGAGGGGTTCCAAAGCGCGAGATGATATTTTCTTTCAAGAATTTGACAACAACTTTGTTGTCATTTGTCTTGCAAGGGACGGCTTCAACCCATTTTGATACGTAGTCTACGACCAACAAGATGTATTGGTGCCCAAACGAATTAGGGAAGGGTCCCATAAAATCAATGCCCCAGACATCGAAAAGTTCTACTTCTAGAATTGGATTTATGGGCATCATATTTCGTTTGAAAATTCTTCCTATCATTTGACATCTTGTGCAAGTTTTGCAATACTCGAATGCGTCTTTGAACACAGTTGGCCAATAAAAGCCACTTTGTAGGATCTTTTCGGCAGTTTTGCGGGGACCAAAGTGTCCACCGCAAGCGAACTCATGACAAAAGGTTAGAACTCTTCTAATTTCCTCGTCGGGGACACATCTCCTAATAATTTGGTCGCTACAATATTTGAAAAGATAAGGATCTTCCCGCATGTAATACCGGACTTGAGACAAGAATCGGTATCTATCCTGTTTTGACCAATTAGGTGGTGTTTGGTTTGTGACTAAGTAATTTACTATGTCAGCAAACCATGGTTCCTTAGAGATGGCTAGAAGTTGTTCATCAGGAAAATTGTCATTGATGGGCAGTTCGTCGGAGGGTGCATTAGGCACGCGAGAGAGATAGTCTGCGACAACATTTTCAACACCTTTTTTATCTCGAATTTCGAGATCAAATTCTTGAAGGAGGAGGATCCAACGAATGAGTCGGGCCTTCGCATCCTTTTTTAGCATAAGGTATCGAAGTGCAGAATGGTCGGTGAAAATCGTGGTCTTGGTCCCAAGTAGGTATGGGCGGAATTTCTCCAAAGCGAACACTACTGCCAAGAATTCCTTCTCGGTTGTAGTATAGTTCATTTGGGCATCATTGAGCGTCCTACTCGAATAGTAGATCACGTGCTGCTTGTTATCCTTACGCTGTCCTAAGACAGCGCCTATCGCAAAATCTGAGGCATCGCACATGATCTCAAAAGGTTTGGACCAGTCTGGAGGTGAGATGATAGGTGCAGAAATAAGTTCCACTTTCAACTTTTCCCAAGCACTATTGCACCTATCGTCAAATATGAAGGGAACGTCTTTAGCTAGAAGGTTTGTAAGGGATCTAGCAATTTTGCTAAAATCCTTAATGAACCTACGATAAAACCCAGCGTGTCCTAAGAAAGACCGAATGTCCTTCACACATCGTGGAATTGGAAGTTTGGCTATGATATCCACCTTAGCCTTGTCCACTTTTATCCCTTCCCTAGATATCTCATGACCTAGGACAATTCCATGCTGCACCATGAAGTGGCACTTTTCCCAATTGAGGGTCAAGTTCTTTTCGGTGCATCTACTCAGTACTAGTTCCAAGTGATGGAGACAATGGTCAAATGAATTTCCATAGACGGAGAAGTCGTCCATGAAAATCTCTAAAAAGCGCTCGAACATATCAGAAAATAGGCTTAACATACAACGTTGGAATGTGGCGGGGGCATTACATAGGCCGAAAGGTATTCGACGATAGGCAAATGTCCCAAATGGGCACGTAAACGTTGTCTTTTCTTGGTCCTCCCAGGCTATAGGGATTTGGTTATACCCTGAATAACCGTCCAAGAAACAGTAATACTCATGACCGGCTAATCGTTCCAGCATTTGGTCGATAAATGGGAGAGGAAAATGATCTTTCCTAGTGGCGGCGTTCAACTTGTGATAGTCTATGCATACTCGAACCTTAGTAGGCAATCGTGTTTGCACTAACTCATGCTTGTCGTTTTCTACCACAGTAAAGCTAGATTTCTTAGGGACCACATGCATTGGGCTAACCCATTCGCTATCGGAAATGGGATAAATGATCTCATTATCTAACAGTTTTACTATTTCGGCTTGTACAGCCTCCTGCATCAGTGGGTTTAGTCTACGCTGCGGATCCCTCTTCGGTTTAACCCCTTCCTCTAGATGGATACGATGCTGGACTATCGTAGGGCTAAGTCCCTTGATATCTGCCATAGTCCAACCAATGGCTTCCCTATGTCTCCTAAGGGTTGCCAGCAGGTCTTCCTCTTGCCTATTAGTCAAATTTGATGCAACTATGACCGGTAACGCCTCTTGTTCACCTAGGTAGGCGTACTTAAGATGTTTAGGCAAGGCCTTTAACTCCAATGAAGGAGGTGGCTCGATGGGTGGAGGTGTTACGCTTGACTTTTCCATCTCTATAGCACTAGGATTTGCTGCCCATTCGATCTCATCAAGGTTGAGATCACTTGATTCTACTTCTTCCTCTTCCACTGATTCTAGTGTGATCTCCTCATCATGCTCACTCGTCATGTTTTCAATGAAGTTAACCTCAAAGGGTTGGTTGGTCACATCGTAGGGATGCTTACTTAGGTTGAAAACATTGACTTCCTTGGTCATATCCCCAAAGGTCAATCTCATGGATCTATTTCTACAATTTATTATTGCATTTGCGGTTGCTAGGAATGGTCGTCCTAAGATGACGGGAGTTTGGGACCTAGGATTAGACACAGGTTGTGTCTCTAAAACAATGAAATCGACTGAGTAAATGAATTCTCCCACCCGTATGAGGACGTCATTGATCTCTCCCTTAGGAACCTTGATTGAGCGGTCAGCCAATTGAATAGTAACTTGGGTTGGGTTGAGTTCACCTAATCCAAGTTGTTGATATACGGAGAAAGGGAGCAAATTAATGCTAACTCCTAAATCGAGGAGTGCTCGATTGATTTCAGCTCGACCTATTGTGCAAGAGATGGTGGGGCAACCAGGGTCCTTGTACTTGACTGGGATCTGGTTGGACAATAGCTCACTAATGTTAGTGGCTAGAAAAATCTTCTTAGGCACATTTGTTTTTCTTTTCTCGATGCACATGTCCTTAAGGAATTTGGCATAACTAGGGACCTGTTGGATTGCATCAAGAAGTGGGATATTGAGCTTAACTTGATTGAACACCTCTAATAGTTTCTCCATATGTGCATTATTGTTGCTTCTAAGCCTATTTGGAAATGGGGCTATAGGCTGGTGCACCTGTCCTTCTGACTTATCAACTTCAGTTTCATTGGAGCTGGGGGAGAAGGAGTGGAGCTAGATGGAATGGATGACTGGGATGGGCCCGGTGGTATGGATACGTGATTATCAACTTGTTTCCCTGATCTTAATGTATGAACCACGTTACAGTGGTTTTGGTCTTGAGCCTCATTGGCTTGCCTAGGATTCCTAGGGTTTGGCAATGGCTGACTCGGTAGAGTTCCCCTCTGTCTCTCTTGTTGGTTCAATTGGATCTCTATCCTAATTAAGACTTGAGCCAGCGTGTCGTGGCTTTTAACTAGAGTGTCCACCTTTCTTTCCAAATTTGAAAGTCTTGTCTCCATTTGTGAATTTTGAAAGAAGGTGGAGGATTTTGACTAGGGAAATTTTGTTGATAGGGCGGATTTTGAAAATTGTTGGAGAATTTGGGCCTAGTTTGATCATTGTTGCTTGGGCCCCATGAAAAATTGGGATGATTTCTCCAACCGGGATTGTAGGTGGGCGAATAAGGATTGTTGGCGGACCTTGTGAAGGCTGCACTCATATGTTCGGGCAAGCTTTGATGCGCGATAAAGACGGGACATTCCTCGAACACATGGTTCATATCTTGACAATAAGTACAGCCCGCCGAAGATGTTGGGCTGACTTGGTTCACAGCGACTGGTTCTTTAGTTTCAAGAGTCTCTAGTCTTCGCATAACAGCAGCTAACTTAGCATCGGTTGCTACGTTGGCCTCAATGGAATGGATACCTCCTTTAAAAGAAGTAGGGTCATTAGTCCTAAATTTTTCCGGAATAGGTTCCCATTGGATGGTATTATCAGCTAATTCTTCATATAATAACCATCCTTCATCTTCGTTCTTTTGCAGAAATCCTCCTTGACACATGGATTCTAACAGCGTTTTAGTTGGATAATCTAATCCATCATATAGAACTTGGCAAAGTCGCCATTTCTCTATCTCATGGTGAGGGCATTGGGCAAGGAGGTCCTTAAAACGTTCAAAATATTTCCAAAAAGGTTCATTGGCTGTTTGCTTAAACTGTAAGATGTTCTTCCTAATCAGTGCAGTCTTGTGGATGGGATAAAATTTCTTTAAGAAGGCCTTAACGAAATTATCCCAAGAAGATATTGAACCGGCCTCTAAACTGTAGAGCCATTTCTTTGCTAAATCCTTCAAAGCAAAGGGGCAAACCTAAGTTTGATGGCATCTTTTCCTAACTTAGGTATATTCATCATGAGACATACTTCTTCAAATTCTCTTATGAAGAAGTATGCATCCTCGGATTCAAGTCCATGAAATTTGGGAAGGGTGTTGATGTATTGTGGCTTGAGTTCAAATGGGTCAACACCTTCATTAGTAAGCTTGATGCAAGAAAGAAGAGAGGTCCTAATAGGATAGAACCTATCTTGGAGTGACGGTGGTTGTGCCATGTGTGAGTCGGGCTTTTGCTCGGGTGGTGAACTAGTTCTAGTTAGCCTGGATGTAAGTGGGTCTCTCGACCAAGCGGACATGCACAATTAGCAAACAAGTTCACCCAATCAATCAAAAAGAGAAAAACAAACAAAATTCCTATTCTAGGGTAAGCCTTGACCTAGATGACTCCTAACTTTAGACTGTCCTTAGGAGGTCTATTGTCGACCTTAACCACAAGTTAATCGGCCAGGTAGGTGGCAAGACCGGTGGGAGGTTTTCCGTCAGAGACGTTCCTTAATTAAATAACCACCGTTCTTCGGGCTTTCGGCCCTCAATCCCCTGCCTAGATACCGATTTGACAAGAGTTAATTTCGAACAACTTTCCTCCTTCGGTCAATCTCCTAGTGAGTCCGAGTTAACCTAGGGCCAACGTCTAGTCAAATTTTACTTAAGGTTAGGATTGTGAGTGTGACGGATATGATTTTTGGGCCAAGGGAGGTGATGAAATCCCCACCTTATCTTGTTAATGGGTTATGCCCTTAAGATATTTTTGTGTACGTGTAAAGCAGTAGAAAAGTAATCACTCAAGAAAGCAGTAAATCAGCCAAGAGTGTTTTCTAATCTATATGCTATGCAAACGTACCTTGTCGCCAGCACTCTTCAACAGAATAAAAAAATTAAAAATAGACACGTGCCCTAGATGCAAGAGTCTAAAAAAAAAAATTTATTATCAACAAATGGGTTACTGTTATTAGTTAGCAGTTGCAAAATGATCACAGAGAAAATATATCACAGCAGTAAGCAGTATTTGCGATTTTTAGCAACCTGCAGAAAAATGTATGAGTAGTGAACTACTCAGGCCGCGGAAACGCGGCTTTTGCTGCGGACCCGCGGCTCTGAAGTAGGCTCTGGTGCTCTGCCTTCGAGGGCAGAGGCACAAAGTTGCTATGTGTCCTTGCTGCTGTTTAGTTTTTCTGTTTTCTGAACCTGCAAACAGAAAGAATAAAAAAGTTAGATTTGAGAAAATCGTGTCGTTCCTTCCGCGGCAACGGCACCAAAATTTTGATTGAAATTGAGAATTTATAAAGAAAAAGATTGAGTTGTAGAGTTCTCAGTCTCAATGCTATCCGTTGTAACAAGGGCCAAAGCGGGTCGTGATCCTCGGGGAAGGATGCGATGCAAGCTTTTCGGCCGATTTCTCTGTATGCTTCAAATAAGACAAATGAGAGATTAGGTTTGAGATATATATGATTATAAAGATGTGGTTTTACTGATCTTCTACCACAACCCTTATTGCAAATTAAGGACATTGAACATCATCTTGAAATGTATGAAATTGATCCTAGGTTTATTAGAGAAGATGCAAGCAAGAGAAAAAGATCATTCAATCATACTAGTTTGCACTTCTAAACATTCAACAATTTTTTCATCGTAACATCTAAGTACAGCGTAAGAGAAGCTTTACCTTGAAGTTACGCTGTCAAAGTCCTTAAGCATGAAGTGTGAAGAATTATTTTAAAGGTGTAACATAGATCAGAAAGCTAGTCATCAATTTAATCTTCAAGCAATCTACCTTAGACCTAGGGTTTCTAAAAAGTGTTATCAATCCGTTCAATTCTTAATTGCTCTAGGGTTGCTTAAGAATTCAGCAAACCACAATAAGGAGTTAGTTCATCATTATTTTTTTATCTTTTCAATTTATTTTTTTATTTTATTTAGTTGAATAAGAAAGATTGCCAAAGAAAGGAAAACCAAAACAGAGAGAGATCGCAGAGAAAACTAAATTAAAAGACAATAAAAGAAATGGCAAAGAGGTAACCTTTATTTGATAATATCCTCCAAATACAAGCTCCTTCTTCACCACAATGTGCTTTAAAGAAAAAATTACAACTTGCAGAAATTTAAAGAAATAGCTAAAGAAAAACCCTAATCTCCTCGTCTCTGGATGGCCCTCTCTGTTGCGTCTGCAGGGGTATTTATAGGTGCAGAAGGAAGTAGAGTCCCAGAACGACTCTTCCACGAAAATTAGTAGCGGGATAAGACAGGAATGCCGCGGAAACGCGGCTTGGGCCGCGTTTCTGCGGCCAAGTAGTGGCGATTGGCCACGCGCTTTGGCGCGTGGCCTCCCCTGGTCCGTCCATCTGGGTGTAGTCTTCTGGAAGTTACATCCCGACTCTTCATCTCGGGATTTCGAGATAACTTGGGAAGCAAGTTACCCTAGATCTCAAATCTTTCTATATCTTTTAAAAGAATTTATTATCTTTGCACTCTCTTTCTTTGGCTTTTATCCTCATCCTGCAAGTATTTAGGGTTGAATAGAAGTCTATCCTTCCCTCTTCTTTTGGTATTTGCAACAATTGCCCTTAGTAATTGTAATTTTGACAATTGTTAATTGCAACTTTTACATTGGGCTTTAAACATGGGCTTTTGGGCTTCTTTTGAGGCTTTATTCCTTTATTTTTATTTCTCAAGGCCTGCACACAATAAATAATAAAATATTAGTTAATTGTGCATGATTATATGAATAAATATGAAAATGTGATGGTAAATGTAATGATAAAAATGCACTTTTCACTACCAATCAGTACCCAACTGCAGTCGGTCACTCCTCTACACCGCGTGGGAGGCAGCACGCCCATTGCAAAGGAGTATCACTGCCAAATTTCTCGAGAGCCCAACATTAGCTTCACAGAGGCCTATTGCGCCTTTTTGCGCCAGTGGGGTGGCCAGGCCCATTGCGCCTTTGCGCCATTGGGGGGATCTACATCGTCGAACATCACCTACACACACGACTAAGTTCGGGGCATGGCTCTGATACCAATTGTTGTATACAAGTCTACGGACTAATATACTATAATCTAATATTTTAAGTGGAGAATGGATCTTATTCAACTTTTGTTTCTTGCTTGCTTGCTTGATTGAAAAAACAAAGAGATACACTAGCCTTTTGTAGGCTTCAAAACTTACAAGAATACCAACCTCCAAATTTATGATGACTCATGATGATGGCTCCCCATTCCTTCTAATTGAAGATGATGACTCACTTGATGATGACTCCTAATTGATGATGACTCATCATTTCTCTAAATTGATGATGATTACTCTTCATTCCTTCTAATTAAAGATGATGACTCTTTATTTCTCTCAATTGATGATGACTCCTAATTGATGATGACTCATCATTTCTCTAAATTAAAGATGATGACTCTTTATTTCTCTCAATTGATGATGACTCCTCATCTTTCAAAAAAGGTATTTTTATTTGATATTCCAACACACCCCCTCAAATCAAAATGTTTTCATACCGAGCATTTCTTTTAGCCTTCTGAAAGGTTCAATAGGCAATGGCTTGGTGAAAATATCTGCTACTTGCTCCTTGGTATGACAATACTCCAGCTCCACAGTTTTTTGCTTTACATGGCCTCTGAGAAAATGAAACCGTGTATCTATATGTTTGCTCCTCCCATGATGTACTGGGTTCTTTGCAAGTTGGATGGCTGATTTGTTGTCCACAAATATTACAGTCGCTTCTTCTTGTGGATGATCCAATTCCTTTAAAATGTTCTGCAACCAAATAGCTTCACATACAGTAGATGAAGCTGCCATATACTCTGCTTCACATGAAGATAAGGCCACAACTCCTTACTTCTTTGAGGTCCATGAAAATGCAGTTGATCCAAGATAGAAGACATAGCCAATGGTGCTTTTCCTCTCATCTTGGTCACCTCCCCAGTCGCTATCTGAATAGCCTACTAACTCTGCAGTTTCACCATAAGTATAAAATAGACCAAGGTTGAGTGTGCCTTTGATATACCTTAGAATTCTCTTTGCAGCTAGCCAATGAGACTCCTTCGGTGTCTCCATATAGCGACTCACAAGTCCGACTCCGTAAACAATATCAGGCCTTGTGATCGTTAAGTACCTCAGGCTACCAACTAGACTTTTGAAAAAAGTCGAGTCTACAAAATCTCCAATTCCTTCTCTTGATAGCTTCATTCCTGTGACTATTGGGGTGTTTACTGGGTGCAGTTACTCATCTTGAATTTCTCCAAGATCTCCTTCATGTAGTTTTTTTGAGATATAAATATCTCATCTTGTTGTTGCTTCACTTCGATACTAAGAAAATAGGACATCAATCCATTGTCTGTCATCTCAAATTCATTGAACATCGCCTCCTTGAATTCAGCAAGCATCTCGACGCAACTTCCTGTGTATAACAAGTCATCAACATAAAGACAAATTATTAGAAATTCACCTTGATGGTTCCTCTTCATGTAGATGGCATGCTCATAATGACATTTGGTGAAGCCGTTTTGATGAAGATAACCATCAATTCGGGCATTCCATGCCCGTGGTGCCTGCTTTAAGCCGTACAAGGCTTTCTTTAGGTGATATACTTTGTCTTCTTGCCCTTTTACCAGAAAACCTTCTGGTTGTTGTACATACACCTCTTCTTCAAGAATACCATTGAGAAATGCTGACTTGACATCTAGATGATATAACTTCCACCTGTGATGAGCTGCAAGTGAAATTAATAATCTCACCGTATCTAATCGAGCAACTGGTGCAAAGACTTCTTTATAGTCGATGCCGTATTTTTGTTTGTAGCCTTTCGCCACAAGCCTCGCCTTGTACCGATCAACCTCACCATCTGCTGTGCGTTTGATCTTGTACACCCATTTGACACCTATCGCCTTGTGATTTTGTGGAAGTGTTGTCAACTCCCATGTGTCGTTCTTCTGGATGGCATGCATCTCCTCCTTCATTGCTGATCGCCAACAATCTTCTTCCTTAGCCTCTTGGAAAGTGAGAGGCTCATGATCGGCATATAAATAAAAGAGATTAGTTTCTCCATCTTCTTCTATCTGCTCATAGATCTCCCTGAGGCTTCTCATTTTGATTGGACCCGTTGCACGGAGGATTCGCTACTACTACCTTCCCTAGAAGATGGAGAACCTCTTGCAGGAGACGGTGTAGCATGTTGAGGAGATGGTGGTGTAGTTGGTGGTGGATCCTCTTGTAGGGCTCGTCAGGTTCATTCACCATGGGTTGCTCTTTGACAGTCTCTTCATTGCTCCAACTCCATGCTTCAGCTTCATTGAAGACAACATCTCTACTAACCACTAGTTTCTTAGTTAGTGGATTGTAAAGCTTGTATGCCTTCGACTCCTCGCTATATCCGATGAAAATACATTTTTAACATGATTGTCAAGCTTCTTCATTTTGACTTCAGGTACTTGAGCATATGCAACACACCCAAAAATTCGTAGGTATGCGACATTAGGCGTATAGCTGCTCCATGCTCCTTGAGGCGTCTTGCCCTTCACTTGCTTCGTCGGGCACCGGTTGAGCAAGTAGGTTGAACATGCCACAGCTTCCGCCCAAAACTGCTTCGGCAGTCCCTTTTCTTTAAGCATGGTTCTTGTCATGTCAAGAATAGTGCGGTTCTTTCTTTTTGCGATGCCATTTTGCTGTGGCGTATAGGCAGTAGTAAACTGCCTCTTTATGCCTTACTCCCTGCAATATTCTTGAAACATGTTTGAGGTGTACTCACCACCTCGATCAGATCCGAGAGTTTTTAGCTTATAGCCACTCTCTGCTTCAACAAGAGCTTTAAAATTCTTGAAGGTAGTAAAGGCAGCAGATTTTTCTTTAAGAATGTACACCCACAACTTTCTACTGAAATCATCAATGAAAGTAATAAAATATCTATTACCTCATAAAGAGACGGGATCTAGTGGTCCGCAGATGTCAGTATGAACAAGTTGTAATGGTGCCTCCACTCTCCACGACTTTCCATTAGGAAAAGAAAGTCGTGTTTGCTTGCCAATTATGCAAACTTCACAAGTATGACTTGGTGGATCGATTGTTGGTAAACCTCGTACCATACCGGCTGTAGATAGTAGCTTCAGGCCGCTGAAATTTAGATGACCGAAGCGAAAATGCCACCTCTATGACTCATTCTTCATGAGTCCTTGAAAACACTTCTCAACTTTTGTGTTTAGATGCAAGGGAAACATGCGGTTTCTTGTCATTTTAATGCAAGCTATAAGACCTCCTTTTGCATTTTTCAACCAAAGGTGGTTGTTCTCCATATATACTTTATATCTTTTTTTGAGTAATTTACCGATGCTGAGAATATTACTTTTCATGTTAGGAATATAATAAACATCAGAAATATACTCGGGCTTACCATCCTTTTGATAGATTTTGATCTTCCCTCTGCCTTCAACGGAGAGTTTTGAAGAATCTCCCAAGCTCACACTTCCATGAACTCCTTCTGCGAGTTCCATGAATAGTTCTTTCTTCCCGCACATGTGGTTGTTAGCACTCGAGTCAAGGTACCAAACATCATTCTGAACACTTGAATCATCATGAGCAAGAAGAAGAGTAGAGTTATTACCTACGTCATTTGTTGCTTCGGCAAGATTGGTAAGATCTTCAGTTATGTGCCAGCAATCCGAGGCATAGTGTCCAAATTTTTGACAGTTGTAGCATTGGACGTTCTTGTTGTTTCCACGTCCAGATGTAAATCTTCCCCGATTGCTTCGTCTTCGACCTCTGAAGCTTTGGAACTCCACTTGATTTTGAGTGGTTCGTTGTTGGGGACCACGTCCCCTACCTCTGCCACGACCACGACCTCTACTATGTGAGCCACGATCATTTAGAGTTAGCTTTGACTCTAATGCTTGTTCCAAGACTATAGAACCAGTCTTCTTTTGCATGCGTTGCTCATGAACTTGGAGGGATCCCAAAAGCTCCTCTATTGAGATCTCCTCCAAATTCTTAGACTCCTCAATTGTCGCCACCACGTGCTCGAACTTTGATGTGAGGGATCGCAGCAATTTCTCCATCACTCGGATGTCCTCCATCTTCTCTCCATTTCTCCTCATTTTATTCACAATTAGAAGTAATCGTGAATAATAATCGGAGATTTTTTTCTTCATCTTTCATTTGAGCGCTTCAAGATCGCCCCTCAAAGTTTGAAGGCGAATTCGCTTTACCCGCTCGACTCCTTTGTAGATGGTAGCAAGGATTTCCCATGCTTCCTTGCTCGTCGTTGCTTCGGCAACTCTCTCGAAAGTAGACTCGTCCAACCTTGATAGAGTAGAAAATGAGCCGTGTTATCCTTCTTTCTTTGCTCTTTAAGAGCCTTGTTGGCCCAAGGTTACAATCACCCTTGTTTAGTGTATTTTGATGATTACAAAACATATTAGTTATTTGTACTAATAACAATTGTTGTTTAAGTGTGTTTCAGGTTTATTATCATACTAGAAGTACTCTCACTCAAATACAAGTTTTTGGACTCAAGACAATTCAATTTGGGCTCAAGTTGCAATATTGAAGATCAAGTGAAGATAGCCCACCTTGAAGAATAGCTTTGAAGTCTTTTAGAAAGTTTGTAAGTTTAGAATGTTAAAGTTTGAATATAGGAAATTTGGCTCTAGGATTTGCACACACACTTGTTTCAAATATTTCCTATGTTTTGAAAATGATTATTTCTAAGTTTTATGCCTTAGTTTATATATACATGTACCAAAAGCTTTATATCTTGAAAAACTTATTTAAAACATGTGTATAAACTATTTTCTGCATAATACTTAGCTATTGGTATAAACAAAATGTTTTTACAAAAATTCCCTCTTCAAAACAGCCCAGTATTTCAGTTTCAGGCAACATCGGTCGACCGGCCCGGTCGACCGGCGTTGTGTCTGGACATGCACTGTTTGTGCATGTCCGTCGGTCGACCGGACCGGTCGACCGACAGAGAGCATTCTGCTCTCGGGAAATTTCGGTCGACCGGACCGGTCGACCGGAAGAAGGAAACTGTGTTTCCTCCTTTTTGTCGGTCGACCGGACCGGTCGACCGGGAGCCAACGGCTATATCCAGCTAGGCTGGCGGTCGACCGGACCGGTCGACCGCCAAGCCTGTAACTTTGCAACGGCTCTTTCCTCTTTGGGATTTTCTGAAAATCTGTTTTCTTTTTCTGTTTTAATAGACTTTTGGAGAGTTGTTGGGGTGCTTTTGCAGGTTGAATTAGGTGAAAAGAAAATGTTTTTTACTTATTTTCAACCCTATAAATAGAGGAGAAGTCTCTCCTTCATACTACTAAGAAAAATCCTCAAGTTTTGTTGTTTTCAAAAGAGAAAAGAAAAATTGTTTAAAGCCTTCAATTCCTACTCTTTCAAGATTGTTTTTCAGTTGTGTTTGATTCTCTATATCACTCTACAACTAAAGTTTTCTCACCACACTTCATAGAGCCAAAAATCCTATACTCATTCTATAGTGAAGTTGTAATTGAAGTGAGAGTGTTTGTAAAGAGATTGAGAAAAAGTGTAGTGATCAAGTTGTGATCACTTTGTTCTTGTAATTCCTTCTTGTGGAGCAACCTCTTCGGTAGAGGTCCTTTGTACTTGGTGGAGCTCGGTGCTCGGTCTTCGGTAGACCAAATTGTAAAGGCGTCCTCGGTGGATAGTGGAAACCCTTCACGAAGGTGAAGGCGGGGAGTAGAGCGGTGGCTCGAACCTCGAAACAAATCATCTTGTTTGCGATTGCCTTTGCGTCATTCTTTCTTTCAATTTCTCTTGCTTTATATTGCCTTGAATTATTTGCTTGAGAACTAACCCTCTACTTGTGAAATCTTGTGTTGATTACTTTTACTTGCTATACTTGTTGTGTTACATTGTGAGCATTTCATTTTCATCATCATACTTGGCATTGATCAATCACACCTCAATACAACACGGTTGCATTGCGCACCTCTAACCCATTTAAGGGGAATTGGGAGGAAGGAGTTCAGAACCTCGCAAGGGGTATTCGGCTCTTAGTCGTGTTTTTGAGAGATTGTTGCATCACTCATTTCATTAAAGTTTAAAAAGATCATTAGATTAGCATAAACACCTATTCACCCCCCCTCTAGGTGTTTTTCAATTGGTATCAGAGCTTGGACTCTAGGATTTGGTTTAACCACCTTTAGAGAAGATCCTAATTTGCTAATCATCTCATTCATATTCATATAAGTAAAAATGGCCGATGGAATTAAGACCCCTCCTAAATTTGATGGACTTAACTTTCCCATATGGAAAGTTAAGATGACCGTGTTTTTGCAATCTCTAGGTAGCCGAGTTGCAAAGGCCGTGACTAAGTCCTTTAGTGTACCCCCCGGTGACGAATCCACTTGGTCCGAAATAGAGACTAAGGAATTCGATGCCAATGCCAAAGCTCACTATGCACTTCTACAAGCCCTTAATGATGATGACATTTCTAGGGTTATTCATTGCAAATCCGCATATGAGATTTGGTCACACTTGATAGTCACACATGAGGGGACCTCACAAGTAAAGAAGGCTAAGATTGACCTTCTTCGGTCTCAATATGAAACATTTAGCATGCAAGAAAATGAAACCATAGATGATATGGTTACAAGATTTACCAAGATTACTAATGGACTCTCTTCTTTAGGTGAAGATATCAACAATGATCAAAGAGTAAGGAAGATCATCCGAGCTCTTCCTCCTTCATGGGAAGTTAAAGCTACAACCTTGAAGGAACTCAATGACAATGAAGAGATGGAGCTCATAGGTCTCATTGGGAACCTCAAAACCCATGAGATGGAAAGGAAAGCAAGGGAGGACATGGCTCCTACCAAGAAGAAGACCATCGCCTTCAAGAGTCAAGCTACACACTCCGATGAAGATGATGAAGAAGAAGATGAGGAGGAGCTCTCACTCCTTGTTAAGAATGTCCGGAGGATGTACAACAAGGCGAAGTACCAAGGTAGAAGGAGATGGCAAGGAGGCAAAGAAGAAAGAAAGATCATATGCTTCAATTGCCAAAAACCGGGACACATTGTGGCGGAGTGTCCGGAAAAGGCTAAGCCCTCCACATCAAAGAAGCCCTACAAGAAGAAGGCTATGAAGGCAACTTGGGATTCGGAAACCGAATCCGAAGAAGAGATTGACACCGCCAACATGTGCTTCATGGCCAATGAAAGCACAAGCAAGGTACTTTCCAAAGCCCAACGACGTAGAGGTTTGTGGTATCTTGATAGCGGTTGCTCAAGGCACATGACTTGGGACATCAACAACTTTGCAACCCTATCAAGATATCATGAAGGTGGCACCGTCACCTTCGGAGATGACGCCAAGGGTAAAATCATCGGTATTGGTAATGTAAAACTTGGCACCTCTCCTTTAATTGAAAATGTAGTTTTAGTTGATGGCCTCAAGCATAATCTCTTGAGTGTTAGTCAACTTTGTGATAAAGGTTTTGATGTTGTTTTTGATAATGTTTCTTGTAGAGTAATTGATAGAACTTCTAATGTTTGTGTATTTTCCGGTTTTCGTGAAAGTAATGTTTATATGATTGATATGTTAAATATGTCTTGTAATATTACTTGTTTGAAAGCCCTCGATGATGACTCTTGGTTGTGGCATAGGAGATTAGGGCATATTTCTTTTGATCATATTTCTAGATTAAATTCAAAGGAAATGGTGAAAGGTATTCCTTGCTTGAATTTTGAAAAGGACCGAGTTTGTGACGCATGTCAATTTGGGAAACAAACTAAGTCTTCTTTCAAGTCAATTAAGGATATCATGACATCACGTCCTTTGGAATTAATCCATATGGATCTATTTGGCCCAACACAAACCAAAAGTCTAAGTGGGAATAGATTTGCTTTTGTTTTAGTTGATGATTTTTCAAGATTTACATGGGTTTTCTTTCTTGAACATAAAAGTCAAGCATTTTCGTATTTCCAAACTTTTAAGAAAAGAGTAGAAAAAGAAAAAGATTCTTTGATTTTGAGAATAAGAAGTGATAGAGGAGGTGAATTCATTAACCAACCCTTTACTACTTTTTGTGATGAACATGGAATAAAGCATGAACTTTCTTGTCCTAGAACTCTACAACAAAATGGAGTAGTTGAACGGAAAAATAGAACATTACAAGAGATGGCTAGGACAATGCTAAGTGAATACGGTCTACCACATTATTTGTGGGCCGAGGCCGTTAATACATCATGCTACATATCAAATCGTGTTTTCTTGTGTAAAAATACAACTAAAACTTCTTTTGAAATGTATTTTTCTAGAAAACCAAATGTTTCTTATTTCAAAGTTTTTGGATGTAAATGTTTTGTTTTAAATACAAAAGATAATTTAGGAAAATTTGATGCTAGATCTTATGAGGCTATTTTTGTAGGTTACTCAAACACTAGTAAAGCTTATAGAGTTTTCATTAGATCATCATTGACTATTGAAGAGTCTATTCATGTTAAGTTTGAGGAATCTAACAAGTTTGTTAAGAATGTTGTAGAAATACATGCATTGGATGAAGGTTTGGAGAAAGTGACCTTGGAGGATGCTTCTACTATGGGAGACAAACCAAAGGATGATGAAGGAAGCAAAGCTAAAGTGGAAGAGGCACAAGGAAATGAAAATCAAACACATGAGGTGGAGCCTACTCAACCACTACCAAAGGATTGGAGATACAATCCACATCATCCCAAGGACCTCGTCATAGGTGAAGTATCAAAAGGGGTAACTACTCGCTCTAGACTTCATGACTATTGTGGTAACTATGCATTCATTTCTCATATTGAACCCAAAAATGTGCTCGAAGCCGAGACCGATTCATATTGGTTGCTAGCCATGCAAGAGGAGCTCAATCAATTTGAGCGCAATCAAGTTTGGCACCTTGTTCCTAGGCCCCACGATAGACCAACAATTGGTACTAAGTGGATCTTTAAGAATAAGTTGGATGAATCGGGTAATGTAGTTAGAAACAAGGCTAGGTTAGTTGCCCAAGGTTACACTCAAATCGAAGGGATCGATTTTGAAGAAACCTTTGCACCCGTAGCACGGCTTGAAGCCATACGGATGACACTAGCATTTGCCTCATATAAAGATTTCAAATTATTTCAATGGATGTTAAAAGTGCTTTTCTAAATGGATTTATTGAAGAGGAAGTGTATGTTGAACAACCCCCCGGGTTTGTTGATCCTACACATCCGGATTTTGTTTTTAAATTAGATAAAGCTCTTTATGGTTTAAAACAAGCCCCTAGGGCTTGGTATGAAAGACTTTCTTCATTTTTGATTTCCAATGATTTTAAGAAAGGTAAAATTGATACAACCTTGTTTACAAAACATGTAGAAAAAGATATTCTTATTGTGCAAATTTATGTGGATGATATTATTTTTGGTTCTACTAATAAATCTCTTTGCAAAGCTTTTGAATCATGCATGAAGGATGAATTTGAAATGTCTATGATGGGGGAGCTCAACTATTTCCTTGGACTCCAAATCAAGCAAAAGAAGGATGGGATCTTCATCAATCAAGCCAAGTACACAAAGGAACTAATCAAAAGGTTTGGGCTTGAAGGATCAAAAGTAAGCAAAACTCCCATGGCAACAACTACAAAGCTTGACAAGGATGAACAAGGTAAAAGTGTAGACATTAAATTATATAGAAGCATGATTGGTAGCTTGCTTTATTTAACGGCTAGTAGGCCGGATATTATGTTTTTCCGTTTGTCTTTATGCACGTTTTCAATCTTGTCCTAAAGAATCTCACATAATTGCGGTTAAACGCATAATTAGATACCTTAAGGGCACTATTGAAATGGGTTTGTGGTATCCTAAAACCGGATTATTTGAAATGAAGAGTTTTTCGGATGCCGACTATGCGGGTTGTAGGGTAGATAGGAAGAGCACAAGTGGAACATGTCAATTCTTAGGTAATTGTCTTGTATCTTGGTCTTCCAAAAAGCTAAATTCGGTAGCCCTATCAACCGCCGAGGCGGAGTATGTTGCGGCCGGAGCTTGTTGTGCACAAGTTCTTTGGATGAAACATACTCTCCTTGACTATGATTTGCATTTTGATCATGTTAAGATTTTTTGTGATAATACTAGTACAATTCACATGACCAAAAATGCTAATCAACATAGTAAAACCAAACACATTGACATTAGGTATCATTTTCTTAGAGATCACTTTGAAAAAGGTGACATTGATATTGACTATGTTTCTACCGATTTTCAACTTGCCGATATTTTCACTAAACCTTTAGATTATGCAAGATTTTCATTTATTTGTGGTGAGTTGAATGTATGTATGATTGATTCTTAAAATATTTTGTTTTGATATGTTTGTGTGGTTTTAACCCTTTTTGATGTATGACAAAAAGGGGGAGAAAAATATATAAGTTTGGAGAAAAAGAATATAAGTTGATTAAAATTGTTGGGAGAAAAATATACTAGTTTGAATACTTAGATATTTGAAAATAATAAATTTGTTCATTATTTGGTTTTCCTTGACAAAATTTATGGTGATGACTTTTTCAAATGCTTTATGTATGATTTCATAGTTTTTCATATTCATGATAGATACATAGCATTGTTTGAGGGGGAGCTTTTCAAGCTTTTTTCCTCTCTTTATTTGTTTCAATAACTTATATGTTTTGTCATCATCAAAAAGGGGGAGATTGTTGGCCCAAGGTTACAATCACCCTTGTTTAGTGTATTTTGATGATTACAAAACATATTAGTTATTTGTACTAATAACAATTGTTGTTTAAGTGTGTTTCAGGTTTATTATCATACTAGAAGTACTCTCACTCAAATACAAGTTTTTGGACTCAAGACAATTCAATTTGGGCTCAAGTTGCAATATTGAAGATCAAGTGAAGATAGCCCACCTTGAAGAATAGCTTTGAAGTCTTTTAGAAAGTTTGTAAGTTTAGAATGTTAAAGTTTGAATATAGGAAATTTGGCTCTAGGATTTGCACACACACTTGTTTCAAATATTTCCTATGTTTTGAAAATGATTATTTCTAAGTTTTATGCCTTAGTTTATATATACATGTACCAAAAGCTTTATATCTTGAAAAACTTGTTTAAAACATGTGTATAAACTATTTTCTGCATAATACTTAGCTATTGGTATAAACAAAATGTTTTTACAAAAATTCCCTCTTCAAAACAGCCCAGTATTTCAGCTTCAGGCAACATCGGTCGACCGGCCCGGTCGACCGGCGTTGTGTCTGGACATGCACTGTTTGTGCATGTCCGTCGGTCGACCGGACCGGTCGACCGACAGAGAGCATTCTGCTCTCGGGAAATTTCGGTCGACCGGACCGGTCGACCGGAAGAAGGAAACTGTGTTTCCTCCTTTTTGGTCGGTCGACCGGACCGGTCGACCGGGAGCCAACGGCTATATCCAGCTAGGCTGGCGGTCGACCGGACCGGTCGACCGCCAAGCCTGCAACTTTGCAACGGCTCTTTCCTCTTTGGGATTTTCTGAAAATCTGTTTTCTTTTTCTGTTTTAACAGACTTTTGGAGAGTTGTTGGGGTGCTTTTGCAGGTTGAATTAGGTGAAAAGAAATGTTTTTTACTTATTTTCAACCCTATAAATAGAGGAGAAGTCTCTCCTTCATACTACTAAGAAAAATCCTCAAGTTTTGTTGTTTTCAAAAGAGAAAAGAAAAATTGTTTAAAGCCTTCAATTCCTACTCTTTCAAGATTGTTTTTCAGTTGTGTTTGATTCTCTATATCACTCTACAACTGAAGTTTTCTCACCACACTTCATAGAGCCAAAAATCCTATACTCATTCTATAGTGAAGTTGTAATTGAAGTGAGAATGTTTGTAAAAGAGATTGAGAAAAAGTGTAGTGATCAAGTTGTGATCACTTTGTTCTTGTAATTCCTTCTTGTGGAGCAACCTCTTCGGTAGAGGTCCTTTGTACTTGGTGGAGCTCGGTGCTCGGTCTTCGGTAGACCAAATTGTAAAGGCGTCCTCGGTGGATAGTGGAAACCCTTCACGGAGGTGAAGGCGGGGAGTAGAGCGGTGGCTCGAACCTCGAAACAAATCATCTTGTTTGCGATTGCCTTTGCGTCATTCTTGCTTTCAATTTCTCTTGCTTTATATTGCCTTGAATTATTTGCTTGAGAACTAACCCTCTACTTGTGAAATCTTGTGTTGATTACTTTTACTTGCTATACTTGTTGTGTTACATTGTGAGCATTTCATTTTCATCATCATACTTGGCATTGATCAATCACACCTCAATACAACACGGTTGCATTGCGCACCTCTAACCCATTTAAGGGGAATTGGGAGGAAGGAGTTCAGAACCTCGCAAGGGGTATTCGGCTCTTAGTCGTGTTTTTGAGAGATTGTTGCATCACTCATTTCATTAAAGTTTAAAAAGATCATTAGATTAGCATAAACACCTATTCACCCCCCCTCTAGGTTTTTTCAAGCCTTCTTCTCTTCAGCGGTGTAGGCGGCTTCTACCTCCGGTGTGGGTTCCTTAAACCCATTAAAGATTAGCTCCCACAACTCTTGAGAACCAAATAGAGCTTTCATCTGAATTGACCAACTCTCATAGTTATCTTTCAATAACTTTGACACTTGTGGATTGATGAGATTGTTGGTGGAGGTCATGAGGAGAAGAGGAAATGAAACAAAAATTGAATTGGCTCTGATACAAATTGTTGTATACAAGTCTACGGACTAATATACTATAATCTAAAATTTTAAGTGGAGAATGGATCTTATTCAACTTTTGTTTCTTGCTTGCTTGATTGAAAAAATAAAGAGATACACTAGCCTTTTATAGGCTTCAAAACTTACAAGAATACCAACCTCCAAATTTATGATGACTCATGATGATGACTCCTCATTCCTTCTAATTGAAGATGATGACTCACTTGATGATGACTCCTAATTGATGATGACTCATCATTTCTCTAATTGATGATGATGACTCTTCATTCCTTCTAATTAAAGGTGATGACTCTTTATTTCTCTCAATTGATGATGACTCCTAATTGATGATGACTCATCATTTCTTTAAATTGAAGATGATGACTCTTTATTTCTCTCAATTGATGATGACTCCTCATCTTTTAAAAAAGACATTTTTATTTGATATTCCAACAGCTGTGACAATTATAAGCATAAGATAGGCCACTGGTCCTATGTCCCATAGATTCTGGATATTGTTTGGGAGGGTGTTAGTATCCATCTTATGAAGCAGTGATGTCCAGATACCTATAGAATGGAGGCATCGCAAAGATTCTCAATTGTCTCCTACTCTGCATCATAGAAGACACACTCTTCTAACCCAAATCATGTTCCTTTCTGGGTTTATCCTTGTCAAGAAAGCTTTCTTGAAAACAAGCCTCAAGAAAACCTTCACCTTAAGCAGCGACACTGCCTTACAGGTGAAAGCCACCTCTACAGAAACCACCCTATTGTTGTTAATAAACTCGTACGTGGATCTGACAAAGGATGTACTGTTCTTCTCGAAGGCCCACTTTTGAGTGTTCTTAGTGAGTCATTCCCCAACTCACAGCTACTTAATTCGGTGACCTGTTGAGTTTTCTCGTTCCCAGCCATTGTATCCATAGGGTTGGGATACATGTGAATCGCCAAATGCTCTTATGCCATTGACTTGGCCACCGATGAGTAATCATTAGAGGCGACTCTGTAGAGTAGCGAAAACCAGTGCTCCAGGTGTCGAAAACCAGTGCTTCAGGGCATACTAGCTCTATCACCCGTCTTCTGAGAAGTAAAGATCTCTCTCATTTTCTTCTTTTTTTTTTTCTTTTTCTTTTTTATCCCCTGTGGATAAAAAATATTCTTGATGTTCTGCATGCCTTTTCCAAAGGCTGAGGCAGAGTTGAGGTTTAGACCTACAGCCCTCCAGCTCCCTCAATTAGCCATATAATTATCATACATTAGTCTAACCTATGTCAAGATGGACTTTACGAGAAGTACAGTCACCACTTGACATGTTGCGTGGTTGAGATCTCTAAGATTTGCAATTCTCATGTCTCCTGACTTCTGTTCTTTCCCCTGGCTGCCTGACTAAGCAGAACCCGCTGTATATGAAGACCCTTCCTTTCACAAGAACTTCTCAAGGATAGAACTCAATCAACCTCTTGTCAACACAGGGCGACATGTGCATGTAAACAAGATAATCTGCAAGTGTGGGCAACAAAATTGCAATAATGACAGTAACCCTCACACCGATAGATGTAAGTTTCTCTTTCCATCTATCCAACCTTCTTTTAACTTTTTCGACGACTGAAGCCCAATCCAACTTTCTCGGCACGGAGTGGGTCATTGACGGGTCATGGGCCAGGGGCACGAGAGAGCTCTCATGAAAAATTGATCTTCAATCCCGACCAGAACTCAAAGCGTACTTATTCGACAACTACAATATCGGCAAACTCACATTTGCCAAAAGAATGGGATGACATTATGATATAGTCTCCGGCTGACAGGCGGCGCAGTGAAGGTGTCAACAAGGGAGGAGCAATGACAATGGAGGAGATCGTATCAGAGTATCCGTTCACAGGATTCGGAAGTCATTGAGTTCGTTGTATCATCTGGGAAGGCCCAATCCGCACCACACATCAGCTAAGAGAAAGATCCTAACCGTAGAAGGGAGTCTTTAGTCAAAAGGGTTTCGAACGGGTATAACCCGACCCGAATGTAATGGTATGGCCGCCTCTTGTAAATATGAAAGGGCGGGAGTTGTTGAGTGAATTAGCTTTTGATTTCCAGATACAATTCATCTGTTGATTTTTCAAAACTTTATCTTCGGCCAAGTTCCCTAGACTCCCAATTGTGCCAATAATAAAATTACAACTCTACTCTTCCATCTTCTTGATTTCTTGAATTCCTCTAAAAATCTCTTTGAGATTAAGCTTTACAGGTCAATGGCGAGACGTCAGAAGTAGAAGTTCACTCCAGCGATCTCCGAAGAAGGCGAGCCTACGACAAAGGTATCAGAGCCTATAATCACTGAAGATCCCGACGAGGAAGGCGATGATCTTGGAGGTGGGCTTCATCTCTCTGATAACGTAGACTATATTCTTGAAGAAGTCAACTTCAATCTATGGAAGGGTCAGAATTCCAAAGAACACAGAGGAGAGAAGTGGAATCCTTCATTAGATCTTCATGAGAATCAACAATTCAGGGTTCTTGAGGAAAAATTAAGAAGAAACACTGAAGACAAACTGATCCAATTAGAAGCAAAGATGGATCGGAGGCTCAATTCTTTGGAAAATAAGCATGATGAGCTAAAGGAGTTGATTACAGGGTTATGTCACGATTATCGACTTCAAGAAAAATGGAAACAAACAATATCAGGAATAGAAACTACAATGAATGATGCCAGAAGATCTTGCTCTCGGATGGCTGAAGAAAATCCAGATGCCATTAAAAGATCAACAGTTCATCTAGAAGCATAGAGGGAATTTTATCAAGCCAGACCTGCAAGGCCCCTCCAACAGAATAATGGGGGCAAATTTCCTCTTCCAAAATGTCCAAAAGTTGAGATTCCTGTCTTCAAACGGCAGGGGATGTATTAAATTGGTTATATCAATTGGGGTTGACAGTTACAAAATACAAACTTCCAAACAGCTTTATAATTGGTGTGAACAATGTTTCACTTGTCGACACTTCAAAAAGATAAGCCATAAAACAGGCTGATGACCAATCCATTAGTAAGCACAACAAAGTTTAAATCTAGTTTCGCATTGCTGAACCAACTAGCTACATTATCTACCTTCGCATGAAGCTTTATTTAACTGTGCCAAGCTAAGTAATAGCTTCGCCGGAAGCTATAACCTTCTCAAAAAGGCTAATGACGTAAAACAAAGGCAAAATCTTGCCATGGGCTTTAGGCTAGCTCCGTGAAGAGTTGAACTATAGCTTCGCTGCAATCTAGTAGATAGCTTGGTGAAAGCTGAGCAATAACTTCGTTGTAAGTTTTTTAGCATCGACAAAGACTTAGCTTCACCAAACAGCGAAGCTCCAGGTCATTTGACCTTCTCAAAACCCTTAAACGGATTTAAAGAGAATATTTCCCGTGATTAGTCACCCCACTATTCAATGGAGATAATCAAGGGATTCAAATTCTTAGTGATTTAAATATCTCTGTTAAAAAAGATAATCCAGATATTCCAATCTCTTAGTTAAAAGAGATACTCAAGTGTTGGCCCAGAGGCCCTTCACTCTAGTTTTGATGATTATTAACTCATGTAGTTATTATTACTAATAATCTTATGATATTTATTTTCAGATATTTGATCAAGATATTAGTAGGTGATTAGCTTCAAGAAAAGTGTTTTGGAGCTTTCACTTGATGATTCAAAAGCTCGAGCGTCAAGCTCACATCTAGCACTCGGTTTGGAGTCAAGCTCGGTGGATCACGTTTCGATCGAGTCAATTTGGAGACGGAGTTCTACAAGAAAACATCAGTTTGTTTAGTTAAGATTGTTTAGATCTTGTGTAAAGGTAGATACTGTTGATATGCTCAAGTTCACAAGTTTAAAGTTTCTTATTTTGGTTTTTTCGTTTTAATCGATCTTGGTTTTCATGTCAAAAACATAGATATAATATCCTTCATGTATATTAGATTCTATCTATATACAACATGCTTAAAAGTTGTTTCAATATCATGTTTTTGTATTTACATGAGTTTTGTAGAAAACAATTTTTCATTTCAAAAATCCTAGTGTTGAAAAATACAGTTTTTAGTTTAAGGTAAATTTTCAATCTCACAAAAATGATTCAAATTATTTGAGATATGTGTTGAATTTTTGTCACACATAATTCTATTTCAAAGATATAATAAGAACTGATTTTTTTGAAATTTATGTGATTTTATGGGATTTATTTGATAATAAAAACCTGAGTTTTTAATCCCTATAAGTGTTGGACTAGGCTGTCTGCCAGTCGACCGGACCGGTCGACCGAGGTAGAAGTCGGTCGTCTGACGTGCACAGGACGTGCAAGCAGCTTGGGCTGGTAGGTCGGTCGACCGGCGGTCGACCGTCTAGAGAGCTCTGCTCTCTGAAAATGGCCCCGGTCGACCAGCAGAGAGCTGCTACTCTCTGTATCCAATCCCGGCCGATCGGGCAGTCGACCGGAGGAACAACGGTCAGAAATCTGACCGTTGGACCGGTCGACTTGAAGGGCAAAACTGCCCTTTCCTGCTGCCAATGGGCAGAAATTTTGTGGGGCAATATATATACCCACTCATTTGAGCTGATTTCTATAAGAATTTTTAGAGCAAAATTTTTCATCTTTCAGCAAGTTTTTAAAAGAGTTTTTGTGCCAAAAAGATTTGATCTTTGTTTATTTTTAAAAGGGTTGGAAAAATCAAGAAAAGGAGAAGTCTTTGGGATTAATTTTTTATCTTCATTTTTATATCTATTCTAAAAGTTTTCCCAAGAGTTTTTCTTTGTGATTTTAATTTTCAAACTCTTTAATTTTCTCACACTTGAGTTATCTATCTATTATATCTATTAAGATCATTATTTTGTGAGAAAGAAGTGGTTTGTGGTTGAGAGAGACCACCAAGTGTTATAACCTTCTATTTATTGTGATATCCCTCTGTGAGAGGTGATTGTGTTGATATCCCTCTAGTGCGAGGTGATTGTGGAAGTATTGTATCCCTCTAATGAGAGGTGATTATGGAGATTGAGTTAGAATCCCTAAAGTGTGAGGTGATTGTTGTTCGTGTTGGCTTTGTGTCTATCCCTCATTTGTGAGGTTGACTGTTGTTTGGCTTTGTGTCTATCCTCTAGTTAGTGGTTGTATTTGAGAGAGGAGTTGCGTACTCCCAAATTGTATTTACCCAAAATCTTCAGTGGAGGTTCCCTGTGTGAGAAGTCCTGTGTGGACGAGTTAGTGAAAATCCTTCTGTGTGAAGGCGGGGACGTAGAGCTGTGTACTCGAATCTCGAAACATATCTTTGTGTTTGCGTTTGATCTACTTTCTCTAACTCTCTCTCTCTCTTATATTGTGCCTTACATTGATTCATATTGTTCATTCATATTTATATGCTTGGTATTGATTGTGTGTGCTCATACTTGTGTTCAACCAAGAGAGGTTCAAATAGCACCTCAACTCTTATTTAGAGGAATTTAGAGGAGATAGTCCAGAGCTCTTCACTGGGAATTCTGCTACACTCTTTGGTTACACTAAGTGTGTTACATTTAGTTTTTAATTTCGCATCATTTGTCATTAGATTAGCCTTACACCTATTCACTCCCCCTCTAGGTGTACTTACAATTGGTATCAGAGCCTATGCTCCTTATATTAGGTTTAATTACTTAGGAGTGAGATCTTGGTTAGCTAATCTATCACTTGCATTTGCACACATATTTGTTTACACACACTCATGGACCATATGACTCCTTTCATGTTTGATACTTCCAACATTGTTGTTTGAAAGGCTAGAATGTCCATTTACCTCAAAACCCTAGGTTTGCATGTTTTCCTTACCGCTATCAAGAAATCCTATCTTGGTAATAGCAAGCATATAGAGGCCAATGCACAAACCCTAACGGCACTTAGAAGCACATTAAGTAAAGAATATTTGTGTTTAGTTTCTCATTGTGATTCCGCCTTTACAGTGTGGAACACGTTGACCTCTCCCGCGCTCCAAAAGACGAATCATGTGGAGATGGAATCTAGTGGAGGAGAATCCGAACAACATTACTATATGATCCAAGGGAACGACTCCCTTGAGGTATATTCGGATACTCAACTAGATGATAGTTCTAGTTCTTCTTGCAATGAGTGTATGAATGCACATGCTTCAAATTATGAACTAGCTAAAGGTTGAGAAAGATTGATTTCGAAGAATAAAAGTTTGAAAAAGAATAGTTCAAATTAAAGGAAGAAAATGAAAATTTGTCTTCTAGACTTGATTTGGTTTTGCAAGAGAGGGATGAGATTTCAAGTGAACGTGACTCACTTAAATCCAACTTGACCTTGCCCTAAAAGAGAATGAAATTTTGAAAATAAAAAATGATTGTGAAAATGTTTTAAAGAAAAATGAGACTTTATCTTCAAAACTTGATTTTGTTGTAAAAGAAAATGAATCTTTGAAAAATAAAATTATTTCTATATCAAAATAATTGGATTTGGTGTCTAAGAAAAATATTTCTTTGAAAAATGATATTGATACTCATGTTTGCCATGCTAGTGTAGCTTCACATTCTAGTATTTTTATTACACTTTCCACCTCTTCTTCTATTATTATAAATGATATAAATGTTTTAAAGAAGAGTGTTGATTGTTTGGGCTCCACTTTGAACCAATGTTCCATGAACCACACACGTTTAGAATCCATTTTTCGCAAGAAACAAATTCCACCTATGCATGCGCACAAAACCACGGCATACACATGCTTCCCACGTTCATACACATAACACAATGTATGCTTATGTGTACACTTGAACACATTATGGACGTAAGGGCCACCTTACTAAGTTTTGTTATAATAGAGTACATAATGTAAATTTAGCAAATAGATTTGTTTGGGTTAGGAAAGGAGCTAACCCCCATGAACCCAAAAGAGTATAGGTATTAAAGACCACCCCTATTTTATTTGATATAGGTGTGGGCTCTCACTCGACGTGAGAGTATTGGTGCCTTGAGGTAGATGCGTTCCGAGCTAAACAGTGACTATTTTAGATGCATCACTTTCAAGGGAAGTTTGGTGGAAGGACCACCTTGGTTTGGAGACATAGAGATGTGCCTTTATGGTTTTGGTAACGATCTCTAAACTCCCATTTAGTTTACATGCTTTCATAATTAATTTTTAGCATATTTTGATGTTTCATGATTATTATGTTAAATGCCATGAAATTTAGATTAGTGATATACATGTATGGTATTTGAGATACACCTATGTTTATATGGACCCATATTTTGTGTTCTCATTATAGGGGCCGTTTGTTTCGCATAAAAGTCCGTAATTCGTAAATGACTTACAACCCAGTTACAACTACAGCGTTTGTTTGGACCGTAATTCGTAAAAGACTTACACAACCCAATTACCCCTCACTTGCAACCCAATTTCCACTCACTTACAGCCCAGTTACAGTTAATTTTGTGGTCATGCAAATTTGTATTATGTTTTTATGTTAATATTAAATTTTTTAATATTTAGCATTTTTAATATTTATTTGCAATATTAAAACTTTTTAAATCACCAAATAGTTAATTTTGTGATCAACTTTTTCACTTACGACTTACACATTACGACAACCAAACACCGTAAAGCACAATACACTTTTCCACTTACAACTTTATATTACCAACCAAACACATAAAGCTTACATGCATGTAACTCATTTACAAATGTAAAAGACTTTACCAATTACAACTTACGAATTACGGCCAATTACGACAACCAAACAGACCCATAATTTAGGTATTGTGTATATCATAGCTCTAATAACATGTGCATTTGCCTAATGATCATATTGATTTATGTTTTGTTTTATGCTCATGTTTTGATTACATGTTTAGATGTTGCTTTCATTAAAATTTGTGTATATACTTGTACAACTAGTGAGCCACAAATAGATTATTATATGTTTGTGCTTGATTGCACATTTGTACTCATTAGATGTACTAGTATAGCGTAGTTTTGATGATTAATGCATTTCAACTTGTATTCCCTATTTTTTATGGACTTTTTTTTGGTAATATAATTTATTTCATGTATATGCTAATGTTATCAAAACTTTAAGATATACATGTATAACCTTGAGTCATTTGCTTTTCATGCAATATTCCATTATGGACTCAATTGTGTTTGGATATGAATGTATACTTCTACTTTAGACCAAACATACATATACCTTGAAGTAGATTTAGTTTTGATGATTTTCATGTTTTTGAGAAGGAATTTCATAATGAGCTTAATTGTCTATTTTCATTACTATGTCTTTCACATAATACTTATACACTCACATCATTCTTGTTTTCTCATGACATTGTTTTCATGAGTCTCATATTCGCTTTATATTTCTTGAGTGTTGATTATGTGATTTTCATATTTTCATGAAAATTATTCTTATTTTATTCCTTACTTGAAGGATTTCGTACTAGTTTATAATTTTTTTCTTAAAACTAGTTGCGGTATTCTTCATGTGGTGAGTTTTCAAACGTGTTTTCAAACTTATTTTTGAAGACCCCTGCCCATCATGGGCGGTTGGATGGGCGACCATGCCTTGTGAGCCTAATTGAAAATCTTTTTAAACTTGTGCATGAAAGGGAGGTATTTATGAGTTATACACTTGATTCTCATTGTGTTTTCAATTAGTATCACAATTGATATTTATTTTGTATACTCATATCTATTTCTATATATGTATGCTTCAAATTCAAACAATATCAATTTAGATTGGTATTTATATTTTCATACATATATATTTGTTTTAATTGTGCTTACTATATCTTTATATCTTGAGCATAAATTTTGTTATGCTAAGCTTGATTTAGTCTTTAATGATAATTATTTTTCAATTGGTATCTTATACAAGCTTATGCATCATTTTCATTGATATTTCATAAAGGGGGAGAAAATTCATGTTTTACCTTTCAATCGGTTTTGTTTACTATTGGTATCTTACTCCCACTCTTTATGTTGAAAAATGATATCTTAGTTTTTATTTGGTTTCTACGCTCCTAATGAAAATTATTTTCAATTGGTATATGTTTCATTTTCAATATTGGTGTCAAGAATCTTAAATTGATATTATTCTTTATTTGGTATCTTTATTGCAAAACGATTTAGTATTTAATCAAAAAGATTGGTTTATGTTTTTCAATTGGTATCAAAAGTGTAAAATATTTTCAATTGGTACAAATTTTTACAGTTGGTATCAAGATTTCCTATATATTTATATCTTTCAATTGGTATCAAAATTTTTTTTGGTTTCTTCAAAATGTTTAGTTTATTTTCAATTGTATCATAATGTTTCGATGTATACCTTCATACAAAATGATATATTTTTTAGTGGTATCATATTGTTTTGATTATGCAAAAAGGGAAAAATATTATTTATGCCCTTTATTGTTTGTACCCCTTTGTTGATGAATTGACAAAAAGGGGAGAGATATTTTGGAGTTTGATATATGCATGTTTGTTTAATGCACGTTTGTTTATATACATATTTTATTTAAATTTGTTATCTTTTACCATTGATATCAAGAGCATCTTTTGTTGGTATCAAGAGTATTTTTTGTTGGTATCAAGAGCATTTGTTGGTATCAAGAGCAACATTTTTTAAGAACATTTTTATTTTAAAATTGGTATCAAGAATTTCATTGGTATCAAATATCATGTTTATGTATATTTATATTGAGCATTCATTGCACATCTTTATTGTTTATTGCTATGCATGAGTTAAGGGGGAGCTTCTATGAAGCTTAACTTTAATCCATGCATATATAACTCCATAAGTTTTTTCATCATCAAAAAGGGGAGATTGTTGGCCCAGAGACCCTTCACTCTAGTTTTGATGATGATTAACTCATGTAGTTATTGTTACTAATAATCTTGTGATATTTAATTTCAGATATTTGATCAAGATATTAGTAGGTGATTAGCTTCAACAAAGGTGTTTTGGAGCTTTCACTTGATGATTCAAGAGCTCGAGCGTCAAGCTGACATCTAGCACTCGGTTGGAATCAAGCTCGGTGGATCACATTTGGATCGAGTCGACTTGGAGACGGAGTTCTACAAGAAGATATCAGTTTATTTAGTTAAGATTGTTTGGATCTTGTGTAAAGGTAGAAGTGTTGATATGCTCAAGTTCACAAGTTTAAAGTTTCATGTTTTGGTTTTTTTCGTTTTAACCGATCTTGGTTTTCACGTCAAAAACATAGATATATAATATCCTTCATGTATATTGGATTCTATCCATATAAAACATGCTTAAAAGTTATTTCAATATCATGTTTTTGTATTTTCATGAGTTTTGTAGAAAATGATTTTTCATTTCAAAAATTCTAGTTTTGGAAAATACAGTTTTTGGTTTAAGGCAAATTTTCAATCTCAAAAAAATGGTTAAAATTATTTGAAATATATATTGAATTTTTGTCACACATATTTGTATTTCAAAGATATAATAAGAACTGATTTTGTGGAATTTATGAGATTTTATGGGATTTAATTGATAATAAAAACCTGAGGTTTTAATCCCTATAAGTGTTGGATCAGGTTGTCTGTCGGTCGACCAGACCGGTCGACCGAGACAGAAGTCGGTCGACCTGTCCAATCGACTGACGTGCACAGAACGTGCACGCAGCCTGGGCTGGTGGGCCGGTCGACCGAGCGGTCGACCGTCCAGAGAGCTCTGCTCTCTGAAAATGGCCTCGGTCGACCGACAAAGAGCTGCTGCTCTCTGTATCCAGTCCCAGTCGATCGGCGGTCGACCGGAGGCACAACGGTCAGAAATCTGACTATTGGGCCGGTCGACCGGGCGGTCGACCAGAAGGGCAAAACTGCCCTTTCCTGCTGCCAACGGGCAGCAAATTTTTGGGGCTATATATACCCACTCATTTGAGCTGATTTCTACTAGAATTTTTAGAGCAAAATTTTTCATCTTT
>JAVJIF010021288.1:0-97477 GCA_038442645.1 Agave tequilana
CCCCCACACCTATCTCATGTATTGTCCTCAATGTATGAATTAATGCATAGATGCATGAAAAGAACGAAAGGGAAGGAAATATATATTTTTCTCTATATATATGGCTGATATACATTTTTCTCTCTCTCTCTCTCTCTATATATATATATATATATATATATATATATATATATATATATATATATATATATATATATATCCTCTGATTAAGCTGGGTATTTGTGCCTCATGAAGCATAAGTATTCACGCCTAAAAGGGGTACATTTTATAAATAAAAACCTTGATTTCGTGGCCTTGTTTGCTCGAGAGTTAAGTTCATAGGGGTATTTTCTCACTTGGTGCCCTAAGACTGTTCGGTTTGGGTGTCACCGACTAAAGTCTCGTTACATGGGCAGATTAGAAAGCCTAATGGAATTGAGGAATAATACCACCAAAAATAAAATAAATAAGGCATAAGAGTTAATGTTAAAAAACCCTTAGTCAAAGCTTCACAGTCACGAAAGTGCATATGAATTAGGTTAAAGTAATAGATTAGATGAGAATACAATTTAATTCCTTATTTTGATTGATGACATGTTTTTGAATAGAGACTAAGTTTAGGAATGAAAAGTTTGATTTTCCTATAACTTATAGATCACTTGAACTCTTACAAATATACTTCAATTATTTTCTCTCTTTTCACAATATTTTTCAAAAATACTAACATTTTTTCTCTTTCTTTATGGATTTCGTGGGTGCAATTCACTAAAAACCCTCACGAGATAAAACTCATCCTCTAGGGGGTAACCTAGAGGTTTAATGGCTTGTTGCACATGCTCAGTGCAATCGAATGATCTACGAAAGTGGTCTAATATTTGATTAGGATTTTTGATGTTTTACTCGAGGGCGAGCAAAAGATAAGTGTGGGGGTGTGATCAGTCACATATATTGTATATATATTTGTCACATTATCATATTTATTATCTAATAAATCCTATTAATAAGTCTTATTTTTCTTTATAAAATGCAAGCCCCATTGCTAAGGGAAAGGGGAAGAGAAACGAGCCCAAAAGCCCATCAAAATTCTGATTTAATTCAGAATTAATTTGAAATCAAAAACTTAGGGGAAGATCATGGAAAATCTGAGAAGTTGAAACCGGTTAAAATAAATCTTTCCAAATCAATTGGTTAAAGCCAAAGATCAAAGGCAGTTTCGTCAAATCCAGGAGCTAAAACGGGTAACCCAGCAAGAGATAAAGAGAAAACACTAAACGAGGAGCTATATGCTGTGGAAATGCGGCCATAGCCGCGATTTTGCGGCTTGGTTTAGTCTGTTGGGGGAGCGTTTGCTCCCACCATCTTCGTATGCCCTCCCCCATTTGGTTTTTCTCTATAAATACTGCATTTTCAGAGAAAAAGGGACCAAAATTAGTTTAAGTTTTTCTCTTTATTTTTAGGGTTTAGGTTCTTTGTTAGATAGATTGAGAAGTTGTACCTCTGTTTCTTTATTTGTAGTTTAGTCCAGATACAAGTGAGAGAGAGGAAAAGAGTGATTGTAATCTGAAGTTGAAGTGACATCAATAAAGGTTCAAAGCTTCTCTTCTTCTCTAATTCATGGGTATGTCTTATTTAATTTACATGTCTAGTTTTACATTATTCATGAGTAGCTAAACTTGTTTTTCTGGGCTCACCATCATCTTTCTTCGATCCTTCTTGTCTTGAATGATTTTTTATGTAAAGAACCCGACAGAATCATATGTATGCCTTAAACTAAGATTAGCTTCTGTGGAAGTGTTCTTGAAGGCACATGAGGATGGGTTTGGATTTCTAAACATCTATTTCTTTTAAAACATCACTTGAACTTATTTTTATTTCATACTTGAAAGACAACTTGATGATTTAACATTCAATTCAAGAGGATTTCTTAAGAAAAAGAGTTAAACTTTTTCAAACAATCTTCTTTGTTTTTTTAAGACTTTTGAAACTCAAGGTTAAGTTTTTTTCTATGATCAAGTTGAGGCATTAAGAATTTTAAGAGAAGAACATATAGTTGAGTAGTAAGATAGTGAGCCCAGATCTTTTTTATATTAAAACAAACAACCAAACAATCTTCAACACTTTTTAAAGATCACTTTTTCCAAAGCCTTCTCTCAGTTTTCAATTTTTCTTTTAATCATTCCTTATCTCCATTCTCTTTTTCAACATAAAAAAACTGAAACCATTCTTTACTTTTTAAACAAAAACACTGAAAAGTTTTCATCACATTCCTCCTCGTGGACACGACCCGTTAGCCCAAAGCTAGACGGTAATTCTCACTGCTTTCACTTTCAATCAAGGCTCTGTTGAGATGTTCCAACTATACTTCAGATCTCTGGCTCTGCATCTCCTTTGTTCACTTGATATCACCAATTCACCAATTTTTGTTCTTTTCTTCTAATTTGCTCTTGACCTAAAATCTGCAAAATAACACTAACTAAATACCCATGCAGCATTAAATGTGGCAAATAATAAGCATAAAAAACGTGATGTAAAACATGTATATAATGCACACACATCAGGGACCTCCACCAAGGAATTACACCGTCTACAAAAAAGGAGTACACAACTCCAACTCTCACACCTCTACACAAGAGGAAAGGCATAAAGCCAAGTACAAAGCAAAGAAAGATTACAACTTGGTGTTTATAAAGATCACAAGCAATACTTGGTGATCTTAAAAGACCACAACTAAAATAACTCTCATCATACAAGATCTTAGAGGATAGATTTGCAATGAAGAGCTCAAGTATGTGAGTGCACAAAGTTTTTAGAAAAGAAACACAAAGAAAAACTCTAAGGAAAACTCTTGAAATGATATAGAAATTTAAAAGTAGAAACTAGATTTCCCAAAACTTGTTTTCCTTTTTTATAACTTTGAAACAAAATAAAGATATAGAATTTTAGCACCAAAAACTTCCTTAAAAACTCTTCAAATAGTAGGCAAAATAGCTCTAAAAACTTGTTAAAAATCTTGTTGTAGAAACTCGGTAGAAGATAAAAATTTTAGCTCTCAAAAATCATGACCAAAACTGGCCTTAAAACCCGAATTTATAGGCTAGATAGAATATAGCTGTTGGGCTCAGAACACATGCCAAACTGACCTATCGGTCGATCGCCCGGTCGACCGGCCAACGGTTATTTTTATGCCAGTTTGGGTTGCCGGTTGACCGCCCGGTCGACTGCCTCCAAAGAGCAGAGAGTTTAACTCTCTGTCAGTCAACCGCCCGGTCGACCGGGGCCAACCAGAAAGTAGGATTGAGCCAGTCGGTTGACCAGTCAGTCGACTACTAGTTGGGCTCGTGCATGTGTGCACGTTGCTCGACCGTAAGCAGCCGAAAACCAGAATTTTGAGGGATTAAAAACCAACTTGTTTAATCCATAAAAAATCAATTAAATCCCAATAAATTCCACAAAAATAAGTCATATAAATAATTTGAAGCACAAATATGTTTGATAAAAATCAATACATATTACAAATAAATGGACTATTTTTGAGGCATAGAAATTTAGGCTTAAACCAAAAACTGTATTTTCCAAAATCCAAACACTGAAATGGATATCCGATTTTTTTATAAACTTATATAAATACAAAAAAAAGTTATTGAAACATATTTAAAGCATAATGTGTATGGATAGAGTCCAATACATATAGTAAATAATATATACTTATTTTTGACAATAAATACCAAAAATTGTTTGGACAATAAATACCAAAAATAAGTTTTGATAAAAATAAAACTTAAACACATAAACTAGATACATCAAAATAAGTTTATCTAAATATATATGAATAAATCAATGTATATGGATGAAATCCAATACACATATAAACCATGTAAACTTGTTTTGATGAGATCTATTTATAAAATGGAAAGATGTATACATGATAATCCGAAATACAAAATTGTATACATGATAAATCAAAACACATAGAAGTAAGTTTCTCAATAAACAATAAAATTCTAATATGTGTGGATAGAATCCAAAACATATATAAACCATAAAACTTATTCTATTTAGATGTAAGCATAAATTTTTAAAACGAAACGGTTAAACTGAAACAAAAACCATTTATCATGAAAGCGATATAAACTTTTGTGTGTGAACTTGAGCAATTCAATACTATTCTATTCTTACATAAGATCTAAACAAATAAACAAATTTAGACCAAAGTTATCTTGTAAATCTTCTTCTCCAAGACGACTTGATCCAAACTTGATCCATGAGCTAGACTCCTTTTTGAGTATTTGATGCGAATTTAAATGCGAGCTCTTGAATCAACATGTGATAGCTTCAAATCTTGACTTCGAGTCATTTGTTAAAGCTAAAATACCATCTAAGATCTTGATCAATATCCGAAACTTAATAAATACAAGATCATTAGTATCATAACTCCATAAGTTAGCCATCATCAAAACAAGGGTGAAAGGCCTCCGAGCTAACAACTATTACTGCGTGACAGACCCTTCATAGTCGTTTAGCCTCCGGGCTTAACCACTATGCGGTTCTATATCAGCTTTTGGGCTTAAACCCTTTGGGTTTTCTAACTTTGTCGAGAGCCAAGTCAAGCCGTGTGACTATGTAATTAGCTTATTGGACACTGATTAGTCTACAGTTCTGCATTATTATATCACAATTTTCTACTGATTTATGAATAAAATATCGGTCTAAATCGTATTTTGGTTTCTCTTGCAGATAATCAAGACAAGGAGGGCAAAAGGGTAATAAGAGCTTAATTAAACCCATTTTTGGTAATTAAATCCAGATTTCTTGGAGGCCAAGTAAGGGAGCTTCTAGAAGATGCATTGAACCTAGACCCTTGCGCACGTCAGACGAATATTTGAGCGAAAATACCAGAATCCGAATATATCAGGAAGGTCCTCGAAGCCAGGGAAGTTCCTCGCCAAAACCAGGGACCTAAGTCCCTGGTTTTGCCGCAGCAAATGTAGCGTTTTCGCGGCAATGTGGTGGGCCATTTTCGACGCGTGGGCTCATCTCGTCTTCTAGAAACCTCTTTTGCCTATAAAACCCCCTGAAGAGGCCTGAAACGTAAATAGATTTGGATTTAGTCTAGGTTTTTTATCTTTTAGTGTAGTGTAGTGTAGGTGGTGTTCTTCTTTTATTTTGTATTTTCGTTTCCTTTTTAGATCTTGTAGTAGGGCAGAGAGATTCAGAGAGAGATAAAGAGATATTGATGTAATAGATGGTGACAATCTATGTAAAGGTGCCTCCTTTCTTCTCTATTGATCTGACTCAGGACTTTTGTTATTTAGGGAACCAAGATTCAATTTCAGCACACCCATCTGAACTTGACTAAACTTAAAATGTTAAAAATCTCATTGACATTTTGGCAAGTTATCCTTTTCCTGAGATTGAACTTGAGTATGCATATGATCCTAAAATCTCAACCTGGTAATTCAATTTCACTTCCTGGTTCAATAATGACTGAGGTATTTTTACCTAATTTCAGGCTTTTTCCCGAGTCAACATTGGATCCTGTGTCAATCCATCATAAAATTGAATCACCAATCATTTATAATCATCATATTGAACTTGACCAATTTCATACTTTTGAAAGTTCTCATTTTTTATGAAATTGAACTCGGACAAGAATGTGACTCTGATCCTCAAATTTGTGATCCAGTTCAAATTTCTGAATTAATATTGACTCCAGTTTTGTTACCCAAATTGAGCAACATTTTAGAGTCAGTTTTGGTTCCCATACCTGTCATTCTTGAACTTGAATCACCAATCTCAGAGAGACACATTCCATTGTGGGTAAATAAATGTGGACGAGAATTTTAACTTCTTGATTTGGACCCGATTCTTGAACCAATTTTGACTCCTGAACCTTTACTTGACTTAAGTCAAATTCCTGAGTCAGTATTAGTTCCTGCACTTTCTGAGTCCAAATCAATCATTCCATCTTTTCATACTCTATTTTGGGACAAGGGTGTTGATAAAATTGAATCTGAAATTATTTTGAAATTTTGAAAATTAGATGGGGTAAAATTCTTAATAAAAATCATTCATATATACATCATAATAGTGGGTTGTATTATAGAGGTCTCTGGTGGGTTCCTCCAAACACTACGCAAATTAGATTGGGCCGCATTTCGTAGACCAATCAGACCATCACCGGAACCACCACCTTGAGGTGATTTTTTCCTTCCCTCTCTATTTGTTTCATGCATACATACATCACGATGCATTGAGGATAATGTATGAGATAAGTGTGGGGGAGGGTTTATAACGTAGAGTTTTCAGATTTCTATCTTTTACACTTCTTTTAGAATATTTTAGAATTTTTCCTTTTGTGTAGGAATTTTTTCTTTTCTTTTAAAAAAAAACTTTTTGAAACAAGAGACAAAATTTTGATCTATTTTTAAGAAAATTAAGATGATCTTAGAAATTAAGGAAGCCTTAATTATGACATCTTAAACCTAGTCAAAATAATAGATCTTATTAAGATTATAGGCTAAGTAAGATAAATTGGAGAGATAATTTTATCTTGAATTTTTTGCCTTAGATAGTATGCACTTCATACTTACACATTTTTGGGATGGAAATAATGACCTAACATGTCATAAAGTAAAAATAAATAATATATATATTTTTATAAAGAAAAAATATCACTTATTAAGCTGGATAACTATGCCTCAAGAAGCATGATTATTCACGCCTAAAGTTGGTAATAAGGAACAAATAATCCCTCTTAGTTTGTGGCCTTGTTTACTCGAGTCCTTAAACCCGAGAGATATTTTCTCATCTGGCGCCCTCAGAACCGTCCGGTCTGGGAGTCTTCGGGTAAGGCACACTATCCGGGTGAACTAGAAAGCCTAAGAAAACTAAGAAAAGAAAAAAAGAAAAAGAAAAATATATATAAAAAATAGATGGCTTGATGGTTAGAGCTGAAATCTCAGAAATTTTCACTATCACAAAGTGCAAATTATCTAGGTTTTATGAAGGATAAAATATTCAATCCAATTTTGAATTCTTACCTTAATTGAAGACAAGATCTTACATATAGATTAAGTTTAAGAAAGAATAATTTTTGGTGGACTTATGACCTTAGATCGCTTATATTTTTGTAAAAAAAATTCGTAAACTTGTCTCTCTTTCAAAATGTGTTTTCAAAATACTAACATTTGTCCTCTTTCTTTATGAATTTTGTAGGTGCAATCCGTTGTAAACGCTCAGGAGATAAAACTCTTTCTCTAGGGGAAACCTAGAGGTTTAACGGCTTGTTGCACATACTCAGTGTAATTGCGTCACCTGTGAAAGTGGTGTAATAACATTTATAATATAGTTTCTCTTTTCTTGTTTTGCTCGGGACGAGTAAAAGATAAGTGTGGGGATGTGATTAGTTTACAGTTCTGCATTATTATATCGCATTTCCCTATTAATTTATGAATAAAATATCGGTCTAACCCGTATTTTGGTCTCTCTTGCAGATAATCAAGACAAGGAGGGCAAAAGGGTAATAAGAGCTTAATTAAACCCATTTTCAGGTAATTAAATCCAGATTTCTTAGAGGCCAAGAAAGGGAGCTTCTAGAAGATGCATTGAACCTAGACCCTTGCGCATGTCAGACGAATATCCAGGCAAAAATACCAGAATCCGAATATACCAGGAAGGTCCTCGAAGCCAGGAGAAGTTCCTCACCAAAACCAGGGACCTAAGTCCCTAGTTTTGTCACGAAAACGCAGCAAATGTCGAGTTTCCGTGGCAATGTGGTGGGGCCACGCATCAATTTTTGACGTGTGGGCTCGTCTCGTCTTCTAGAAAACTTTTTTGCCTATAAAAACCCCTGAAGAGGCTGGAAACGCAAACAGATTTGGATTTAGGCTACGTTTTCTATCTTTTAGTGTAGTGTAGTGTAGGTGTTCTTCTTTTATTTTGTATTTTTATTTCCTTTTTAGGTCTTGTTGTAGGGCAGAGAGATTCAGAGAGAGAGATAGAGAGATATTGATGTAATAGATGGTGACAATCTATGTAAAGGTGCCTCCTTTATTCTCTATTGTAATCTTCTCCATATTCTACATTATGCTTAGCTAATTTTCTTCTCTCATGACAATCTAACTACTAACCACTAACCATCTAACCACTTACTTGATAATCCACATGAATCTAGTAGCCTCTACAGGGCCTTACTCTTACAAGAGCCATTGATGGCTCATGATGATGGATTCTAACATTCTAACATTTCTAACATCTAACCCATTAACTTGCTAACTTGCAATGCTAACTTTATTTCATGCTCACCTCTAACCGGTTTTGATGATTTAATAGTAGCTTGCAACTTGTTGTGTGATATGGATGTGAGGTTTGAATGTAGAAGCACAATCTTATGAGCCACGCTTTGTATCATCTCTTGAAGCCAAGGATTAGTGACGGCTAAGGATCCATGTGAGGCAATTATCACTAAGAGGTTAGCATGGTTAGTGGATCAATTAGTAGTTAGTAGCCATGAGTTTTATTTTACTTTGTTTTAAAAATCAATTCCAAAATCTTTATCATTTTTTCTATCGTTGTTTTTACAATCCTCTTATTTCACCATTGTTTTTATTTTCTTTACCGCAAGCTTCATCTTCTTTTCTATTTTGTTTTCCAAACCACTTCTCTTTTATTTTTCACATCGCCCTTTCATCGCCTTTCCTCACCTATCACTTCTGGATTTCCTTTTCTTTTATTTTCTTTTCTCATTCTTTAAACAAAGAAGACTTATTAACATAACACGTGAATGAGGACTGTTAATGCTTCTATCGCCTCCCGTCCCTGTGGATTCGACCCGTTGAGCCAATGTTATAACGGAAGTATCGAGAGAATATTAACACACATAAGCTTTTACATTGATTTCATAAAAATACATTTTCAAGTGCTCGTTCCGCTTCGATCAGACACCTCATCAGGCATGGCTTATTATGCTCTTGCTTGGCTTAAACTCTTGGGTTTTAATAGCTATACTGTATTTCTGTGAGCCGAGATTAATTGCTTAGCCTCGTCAGGCACGCTCTAGTTATACACCTGCTTGCTTAGCCTCCCTGCTTACCCTCTTATCGATTCTCTTACCTGTTAGTCATATATACATGTATGTTGTTTGGTACTAACATCTCTTGCAGGTACATACTCAGCCCTTAGGCTGAACCACTCTGTGGTTCGATATTAAAGCCTCCAGGCTTAACCTCTCTGAGGTTTTTAAAGTCCTCTAGACTTTCTATATGCTACGCCTGGTAGGTGGACCTAGCACTCAGCATTTTGCCGCTTACTCTGTTCGAACATAATTACACCGTAAACATGACTTTGCCACACGCGGTAGAATAGTGTTCATACGCTCGTTCCATCGTATGTGTTTAGCCATGCCACGAGCGGTAACTACGCCGGACATGATGGCGTCTAGTGTTGTACGTTAGCTTTGCTCCAGCTTGCTTAGTTTCGCTTGGATGTAAACTTGCTTGCATTCTTACTTGTCTACTTGATAAATCAACTATTATTCTTTTCTTGATGGTTGTGAAGAGTTTGAAACCTGTGCTTATATCAAAACTGTATCATTATCTTGTACTCATACCGATCCCTTGTATCGGTACTATTTTCTTGTATTGAGATATATGATAGAGATATCCACCAGCAATTACTTGGCAGCTTACTTCTGCATGCTATCATCTGACTTCTGCTTGTTATCACCTGACACTTGTTTGATATCACTTGTCACCTGCCACCTGATACATGACTGCTTGACTCGTGATTATCATATTCCGAGAATCCTGTCCTACTATCTGTATTATATACGGTAACATGTATTTTTTGTATTTATGTACTCTTATTACTTCTGCAACTCTTGAACCTGTCTTGGTCCTACTATTCCCGTAATATGATAATTACATAATAAACTATAAAAGAAATAACTTATATCTGGTAAGGGGGAACTGATGGACTCCAAGTGGTGAATATGTTCACAGTGGTATTAGATATGTTGTGCAACTCAAACTTTCAGTTATACCTGAGGGCCTCCAGGTGTTTTGAAGGAAGCGCTGACTCTCTACCTCCTGTTACATTCCTGAATGGGCATAATATAAGACCCACCTCCTGTTTGCCAAGTGGTAAGTCCAGGTCATCACCGGAACATCCTGGGCGGTGGTTATGTGTATGTACGGACCAATTGTAAACATAACCTATTAGTTTCATGATCATTTTGTCATTAACAATCTCGGCTTACTCATATATGGATGTATATGGAATAGAACGTACGCCAGTACACATACTCAGATATATGGATCGGACAAATAATAATAACAAGATGCTAATAATTCGTCGTGTTGTTTGCGATTCGGGTTGTATACATTCAGATCATGATAACGTTGAGATATACAGTATATAGATGAGGATTTTCTTGTTTGAATTATTCCTTCGATGTACTTATTTCATGAAGTCATAATTTGAATTGTACCATTGGTTTTGTTGTATTTGCTTTTATCTGGTTTTAATTCAAATTTTCAGTTTTATTATTTTTATTATATTATATATTCCTAATTTTACCACCTGTGTACTACTCCACTGATTTTCTGCTGTTACCATATTGTACACAGCCTGTCTCTTACCTGACATTATGATTCCAAACCTGACGTTCATTTTAACACTGCTATAACCGGAGCACGCATTTGTCGACCGGTAGAAGTGCTTTTTTAGTTTGTTATGGGTTCCAACCAAGGCCCCATGGACTTGGTAGCAGACGGTTCGGACGATTTACTGCTTCTTAATGATTCATACTGTTCTCTTTAGCTATTATTATGGACGGCTCGGGTTGTGCGTACTTAGTTGAAATAGATGAGGGTTTTCTTGTTTGGATATCCCCTCGAGCTATCAATCTCATGAATCTATCTACTAAGCCTGTACAACTAGTTTTGTCGCTTAAGTACATGTCATCATTTGATGCCTCATTCATGTTCAGGGGTGTATGCTCATGACAAGATTTTCAGTACATGCTCTTTAACTCAGATTTATCGATACATGTGTGCTTATTTATGCACGCTACTTGATATTACTACACCACTCGTTGGGAGTTCTGACTTCTCTGGATCTGTATGTCCAGATCCTGGAGCCTGGAGCTTGTGATTCTTCTGATTGCTAATCAGAGATGCACAGCGGTAGTATGGATCATCGACAGACTATCTGAGGCCCTATCCTTCCAGGCCCCCTGCTCGGCTCTCAAATTTTTCCTTTGTGACACGTGAGCATATTTTGTACTATTCATATTTATATATCTCTTTGTATTCTCGCATTTGCGCTTATTGATGATGTAATATTCTTGTAATATTGTATCAAATCCTTTGATAACATTTTAATTGTACTCTTATGTTAGAATGTATAACGCACAATGTACTTTCGTACTCTAAATTCTTACATGTACTGATGTTTAGCGTATATATGTGAGAGTGTTTTTAACCTACGTATCTACGTTACAGTAACGTATCCGTATCCACAAGATCGGGGCGTTACAGGATGGTATCAGAGCCTAAGCTCTCACATCCACAGTACAACTAGTCAGAAAATTATTGATAATAAAATTTATAACTAGAATACATGAGTCTTGATTATACAATCCAACTACAAGTGCAGAGTTATCTATTTCTTCTTGATTGTCCTTCCTTTGATTCTCGTATCCCTTCAATTTTCACTCTTTCGATTTTGTAGTCTTTATACCAACTTAAGATATGGGTGACTAGTGAGGTAACGGCAAGACAAATGTGGTTCTCTCTCACCCTATTCTGGCATTCTTAATTCTAGTACATTATATTATCTTATATCAGATGGTTCTTCGGCTTTGACTTCTATTCTTATATGTATGGACGCACCACGGGGATTAGTACAGATAGTAGAGTAGTCATCATTTATAGAATTAGATAAACTGTATCTCTACACGAGGGGTGTCGGTATGAAATGGTTTTTCAGATCCAGAACTTCTATCAGGCAGAGCTATGACATTTTTTATATTATTCTAGTAACGATAATGATCGCTTCTATAAACTTCACTGAGCTCAGTCATAATATGCAACTGCCTTTATGGATTTGATGAACCGCATACCCCACTAGCTCGCCAAGTGAGAATCGTGATCTAGCCATAGGAAATCAACCAGGTGTAGGCCTTACTGCCCCCTGGCGCTTAGCATTTAGCATTGTGTTACGCGATGACTTTGACGCATGAGCTTCTCCAAGTACGAGCCTTCCAAAACGTTAGCTCTGCCGCACCCTATTGCGTAGCGCCTAACGTTGTGTTACGCAATGACCCCATCTGGCCATGACTTCGCTCGTGGCTAGTTCTATCAAAGCCTCATATTCTAGTCTCGTTCCCCAAATTTCTCCCGCCAAAACGTGTTGCACGGACTTTGTGAACCAGGTTTTCTCACTGCATCTGAACCAACTTGTCATAATTGATTCCTATTCGGCCAAACTTGCAGGACTTGGATATTCTCTAGATATTTAATCTACCATTAGGATATCCTCCAGAGCACAATATTATAAATTCTCGGTTATGCCTTTAAGAGTAATCGACTCCAGCGTTTGAGACTCGTTATTTTTGGTTTTCTTCTATTATCTTCGATCAGTTATCGGGCTTTCTTTACCTATGGTATTATAGTTTACTTTCAAAGTAACAAAGAACATGCAGAACATCTATAATCTTCTTGCAGACTCTTCGTTAGAAATAGCTTCACGGTGAGCAGTGCAATATATGTTCTGAACAGGTAAGTACCGTATTCTTGAGCCACGACATTTCAAAGAAAATAATCGTTGTCGATTCTAGCAGAGTTCGAGCAGAGAAAGTTTGGCCAGTTCTGAAGTCAGCTTATCTCATGTTGTTTAGCTGAGTCAGTCTACTGAAGTTCTGGCAGTATTCTTTTATCAACAGATACCTTGTCAGTATTATTATGGTATTGTCAGAAGATTTATACAGCAGTAGTGCAGAAGACGTCTAGGTCTTGAGGTTATTGATTAGTTGGTTATGAGTGTAACTCTTAGTTATCATATCTTAAGTGGTATAATCCTCGTCCTATCTTTTCTGTATTCATTTTTCTCTTATAGAAATTTTGAAGACGAAATTTTCGTAAGATGGATGGAATGTAACACCCCGTTCCTGAAAAATACTTAGTTACATATTCAGATTTTTATCATATTTTTTGATTCACTTTCTGTATTTATTTTTTATTTTATGATTATTCTTGTGATTGTTTTACATTGGATCCGGATTCATAAATTCGGAGTCAGCCCTAGTCTGAAAACTGGGACCTGATCCTAGTGTATTGCTCGAGTTGATCTTTTCGGTAGTTAAATTTGATCAATTTTAGTTTAAAACATTATTTTCTAATATTTTAATTTTTTTATGATTTTCTGGAAATTTTCTGAATTAAATTACAAAAATTCAAAACCAGTATCGACCAGTGCCGCTGATCGATTCTCAGATTTTTAATTTACAAAAGAAGTTGTATTTATAAAAAATTCTTTCATATTGTTTCTCAGGTTCATATTTTCTATCTTAATGCATTTTTAGAGATTTTTTCTGAATTTATCAAAATTCTTTCGGATTTGGTGTCGGCCAGTATCGCTGGTTGATTACAGCATTTTTAACTTGAAAATGGGATTTTATTTCTTAAAATTGATTTCATATTATTTCTCAGGGTGATGTTTTCTACCTCTGAGTGTTTCTGGGGATTTTTTGAAATAGCTGATATTTTTCGACATTATTATAATATTATTTATTTTAGAATCTTTTTTCTTTCTTCTTTTTTTCCCTTTTCTTTCCTTTTTCTTCCCCCCAATCAACCATCGTCCACCCACATGGGGCCTCCCACCCATTTAATTACCATCTCCTCCATCACTTCTCCTCTCTTTCTCTTTCTCTTTCTTTTTTTTCTTTTTCTTTTCCTTTTCTTTCTTTCATTCTCCTTTTCTCCTCCTCTCCCTCTTCTTCTTCTACCTAGGGGTGCCACCACCGCCACTGCCCTGGGCCTAGCGTCATCGCCTCTGACGATCGAGCCCCTACTCCAGCCTCCCTTCTTCCTCACTCCTTCCTCCGCCTCCTCTATCAACAACATCTCCATCTTCACCTTCAACCTCACCATCACCTCCTTCTAACCCCCTAAATTCTCTACCTCTACTCCACTTCCACCACCGTCTTCATCGTCTCCATCACTACTTCTTCACCATTACACCACCACCGCAAATCCACCTCCTAATCTCCTCCTCCTTCACTACCATCTCCTCCATCTCCTTCAAAATCACCACCATAACCAACTCCAACACCCCCTCTCTCCTTTGAGCTGCACCGACCACCACCTGGTCGGCGGAGGCTGGCGCATCGCGGGTAATCAGCAGCCAGGCTCGGCCATGAGGCCTCTTGGCCCCCTATGCGTGAACTGAGAGGAGGGGCAGCAGCCCCTATCCTTTATCTCTCTCTCCTTTCTATCTCCCTCTCTCCTTCTCTCTGTCCCCTTTATTCTCTCTCCCCCTATATTCTCACTCTCTTCTGGCCAGAGCCAGGCCACGGCCAAGCCAGGTCGTGGTCTGCTCCTCTCTCTCCTATGCTCTCTCCTTCTCTCACTTATTTCCCTCTTTCTCTTTCTCTCTCTAACTCTCTCTTTCTCTCTCTAGAGCTATTTCTATCTCTAAAAATATCTCTCCCATGGTGATGGTGGGTGTGCCCGTGCGCGTGTGCACGAGTATTCAGAGTTCAGAATTTCACGACATTTTCTGAAATTTAGGCGAGTGTCCTCCCCTCATTTTGTGTTTCCCCACTTCATCAGGTTAAATTGTATTTTAATTTGTAATTAGGATTGTACCTGTATTTATATGAATTGTATACCTGTGTATGTATATGGCCGAGTGCCTAGAACTGTACATGTATTAGATCTGTGATGAATGTCTGTATTAGTGTAGTTTACTTCCTCTGTGTGTGTGTGTGTACTGCCTGTGATACTATTACTGCGTGGTCGACCCTTCATGGTCGTTTGGCCTCCGGGCTTAACCGCTCGCGGCTCTATATCAGCTTTTGGGCTTAAACCCTCTGGGTTTTTTAGCTTTGTCGAGAACCTAGCCAAGCCGTGTGACTGTATAATTAGCCTATTGGACACCTCATCAGGCACGGGTTACAACGCTCTCGCTTGGCTTAAACCCCTGGGTTTTAATAGTTATACCATATGTTTGTGAGCCGAGCTTAATTGCTTGGCCTTGTTAGGCACAGTCTACTTAAACACCTGCTTACTTAGCCTCCCCGCTTACCCGCTTGTCTGTTCTCTTGCCTGCTAGTCATATATGCATGTGTGATGTTTGGTACTAACATCTCCTGCAAATACATACTTAGCCCTCGATCTTAACCGCTCTGCGGTTCTATACTAAAACCTCCGGGCTTAATCTCTCAAAAGTTTTTAAAATCCTCTGGACTTTCTAGATGCTACGCCTGGTAGGCAAACCTAGCACTCGCTTTGACGCTAACTCCATTCGAGCGAAGTTACGTCATGAGCGTGGCTTCACCACACGCAGTAAAATAGCGTTCATACGCTTGCTCTGTCGTATGCATTTATCCGTGTCACGAGCGGTAACAACACCGAACGTGATGGCGTCTAGTGATTTACATTGTCTTCGCTCCAGCTTGCTTAGCTTCGCTTGGATGTACACTTGATTGCATGCCCGCTTGTCTACTTGATAAATCAACTATTATTCTTTTCTTGATGATTATGAAGAGTATGAAACCAGTTCTTATAGTGTTTTCCAAAATTGTATCATATTCTTGTATTCATACTAATCCCCTCTACCGGTACTATTTTCCTGTATTGAGATATATGATAGTGATATCCACCATGCTATTACTTGGCACCTGACTTCTGCATGATATCATCTGACTTCTGCTTATTATCACCTGACACCTGTTTGATAGCACTTGTCACCTTCCACCTGAAACATGACTGCTTAACTCCTGACTATCATATTTCGAGTCCTACTATCCTGTATTATATATGGTGACCTGTATGTTTTATATTTATATTCTAATGTTACTCCTGCAACTCTTGAACCTGTCCTGCTCCTGCTATTTCCGTAATATGATAATTACATAATAAACTATAAAAAGAACAACTTATATCGGGTAAGGGAAAACTGATGGACTCCATGTGGTGAATATATTTGCAATGATATTAGATATGTTATGCAACTCAAACTTTCGGTCTACTTGAGGGCCTCCAGGTGTTCTGAGGGGAGATGACTCCCTACCTCCTGTTACATTCCTAAATGGGCATAATATATAATCTACCTCCTGTTTGCCTAGCGGCAAGTTCCGGTCAGCACCGGAACTTCCTGGGCCATGGTCCTGGGTATGTACGGGACCCATTGTAAACATAACTCATTAGTTTCATCATTAGTTTTCAATAACAACCTCGACTTACTCATATATAGATGTATGTGGGATGGAATGTATGCTAGTACACATACTCAGATATATAGGTGATAGGTCACTGAATCTGCATATTTATTATCATTTCTCATACTATTATATAATAAACTCTATTTTTAATCTTATTTATTGTCTAATTTATATGCAGACCCATTACTAAAGGAAAGGGAAGAGAAACGAGCCCAAAATCCCATCAAAATTCTGATTTAATTCAGAATTAATTCAAAATCAGAAAATCAGGGCAGATCAAGGCAAATCAAAGAAGATGAAATCAGTTGAAAATTGGTTAAAAACATCTTCACAAATCAATTGGTTAAAGCCAAATATCAAAGGAGGTTTCGACAAATCCAGGACCTGATTCTGAAAACCTAATTGGATAAAAGGACGGATCGATGCATCAACGGACCATGGTAGCTGGATCTAGCCAAATGGCCAGATCCTGGCCGCGGATCAGTGGCAAAAGTCGCGGATCCGCGGCTTTATTGAGGCCGTTGGGGAGCGTTTGCTTCCCCTATCTACGTCCGCTCTCCCTCACTTGGTTTCTGCCTATAAATACTGGGTTTTCAGAGACTACAGGAAGTGATGAAGCAGAGATAGATTTTAGGCCAGTTTTTCATTCTTTTAGTTGTAAGTTTTTATTTTTATTTTATGTAATTTTTATTTCTTTGTAAGCATAGGTTGGACTGAGATTCATGTAAGTAAGAAAGAGAGACTTATGTTGAGAGTGACACCGATGTAACGTCCTCATTTCTTTCATCGTTTCTACAAGTAATCAAAGAAGTATCAGTATAGCCATGTTTATGTGAGTGCCAACGGTATTTCATGATGATGATTTCTCCTCCTCATGATTCCGTATCATTTCATTCTTGTTCGTCTTGATAATGTAATACGAATGGGGACTGAGCTCGATCTTATGGGTTATGTGTTGATCGCCTCCGAAGCAAGGTAAAACATTCAAGGGTTCTAGGTAAGTCATCAACTAGAGGAGGTAAGTATTGCTTTTAGCTTTTATTTCTTTTCTTTTAACTTTTAGTTTAGATCACCAACACCACAATCTCCGAACTATTTTATCACTCTTTTTAATTTCTTTGTATATATCCATTTTCTATTTCTTCACATTCTCAATCTACCATTTTCTTCCTAACTTAACTTTAACTCATTTTCCTTTTCTTTTAAAGAACTAAAAGTAGATCTTTAACCATTGATTGTGACTTAAAGAGAACTTACTAAAAAGCTTCCATCGCTAGTCCCTCGTTGTGGATCACAACCCGCAGAGCCACTTATTATAGCGGTAGTATTGAGTACTTGCACATTCTATTCCTAAGTCCTGAAATTTTGTATCCTTGTGTGCAGGTAAAATCCTCAATCAAATTTTAGCGTCGTTACCGGGAAGGGACGGTAAGTAATTTTCTTTTTTAGTTTACATTTGTTGGTTAACTTTCTTCTTTGTTATTAGTGTGCAGTTATAAATATCAAGAAAATTTTTTGCTGCAGTGGACATATAAGTGGCCCTGGACTCTGATGGAGAAAGCAGAGCCCATGAGCCCTCAGATTTGCTACATTCCAGTGACAATCTGAGTGAACTACTAACCGGTATTTTTGCAGGTTGGCTGAATTGCAAAGCTAAATTTTATAGCTATTTAGTTTCTTTTTTGTCTTACTGTACATACTTTCTAACCTCAACAGATAAATGATGTTTGTCAAGTGCTAAAATGATTTAGACTTGCATTTAGGCACGTGTCTAATTCGTTTACATTTTACTTTACTGTTGAAGAGTGCTGGAGCAAAGGTACGTGTGCATAGCATGATGTTAGCCCAAAGGCCCATCACACTAGTTTTGATGATGATCAACTCATGTAGTTATATTACTAATGATCTTGTGTTTAATTAGTCTCAGATTTATGATCAAGATCTTAGTTGGTGTTTAGCTTCAACAAAGGATTTAAAGTCAAGTTTCGGAGCAAGCACGGTTTGATTCAAGAGCTTGTGCATCAAGACCACATCAAGTACTCAAGAGGAGTCTAATTCGTTGGATCAAGTTTGGACCAAGTCAAGAAGATGAGAAGACTTCAAGTGAAGACCTTCAAGATCAAGACTTGTGTCTAAGTTTGTTTTATTAAGTTTTTGTTTTAGATTTAAAATGTAAAGGATAGAATAGTTGGTGGATTGCTCAAGTATACCAATACACACACACTCAAGATTTAGTTGTGTTTTCCATAAAAGAATTTTATTTGAAAAATAAAAAAGAGTTTTCTTTTTGAAAAATACCGGTTTGTTTTTTTGGAATTCAAAGTATACATATCTTTAACCTAAACCATGTTTAGTGCTTATTGTCATAAACATAGATATTTCACCATGTATGTGTAGTGGATCATATCCATACACTCTATGCTTTAAAAGTGTTTAAAATATCTTGTTTTTGTATTTGGAGAAGTTTTGGAAAAATCTATTTTGGAAAATACAGATTTTATTTTTAGCTAAAATTTCTAAGTTACAAAAATAGTTCAAATTGTTTGTAACATGTCTTGATTTTACTCAAACATGTTTGATTATCAAAGTATAATACTGAACCTATTTTTGTAAATTTTTCATGATTTTATGAGATTTTATTTAAATTAAAAAGTCAATATTTTAATCCCTAAATATGGCCTGCCAGGTTCTGGCGGTCGACCGACCGGTCGATCGGACCAGGAGCCGGTCGACCGGAACGGTCGTCCGACGTGCACAGAAGTGCACAGGATGGGTTGGTCGACCACACGGTCGACCGCCAGAGAGTAGCTGCTCTCTGGAAAAGGCCCCGGTCCACCGGGCGGTCGACCGGCAGAGAGCATAGCTCTCTGTATGTCGACCGGCCGGTCGACCGCTGGCTCAACGGTCAGAATTCTGACCGTTGGTCGGTCGACCGGGCAGTCGACCGACAGGTCATCCTGCCTGCAACGGCTAGTTTTTTTCTAGCTCTATAAATTGGGGCTTTTGGGGCTGTTTTCAACAAGATTTTAAGTGGGTTTTGAGCCAGTTTTTCAACTCTATTAGATGTTTAACTCCACTTGTTTAAGAGCCAAAATTGTCATAACAAAAGGAGAGATTTTCAAGAGTGTATTAAAAAGTGATTTCTTGAGTTTTCCTCCACCATTTCAATCCTAGTTTTCTCACGCAAACACTTGAGCTATCCATTGCTATATCTACCAATAGGGATATTTGTTGTAAGAGGATTTTAGGTGATCAAAGTGTTGTGATCACCAAAGTTCTACTTTGTACTTTGAGGAGGCGGACTTGCGGGTTCGCGGTGTTTTGAGTTCGCGTGTAAACTCTTTGTTTGAGGTGCGGCCTCGGCGAGCTAGTGGGCTTACGGTGTGTTCTTGCGGGAACAAGAGAGGGACTAGAGAGTCCAAAGAGCTTGTAGGTGTTGCGGCACCAAGTGATCCGGTGGGATCGATTTTAGTGGAAATCCTTCATAGTGTTGAAGGCGGGGACGTAGAGCAAGTGTGCTCGAACCTCGAAACAAATCTCCCGTGTTTGCGATTGCTCTCTCTCTCTATCTCTTACTTGTTTATATATTGCATGCTTATATTGTGTTGATCTTTATATGCTTGATATACATTGTGTGCTTAATTGTTATATGCTTGGGGGATTGTTTGCTAACACTTGTATTCAACCAAGAGAGCCAACGCGGCACCTCTACTCTTATCTAGAGGAATCTTGAGGAGTTAGTCCAGAGCCCTTCACGGAGAATCCGGCTACACTCTTGTGTCATACGTGGTGTTTAGTTTAAGAAGTTGTTAGTTTGCATTAATAAGTTTTAATTCCGCATTAATTGATCATTAGATTAGCTAGTCACCTATTCACCCCCCTCTAGGTGATTACAATTGGTATCAGAGCCAAGTGCTCTTAATTTAGGTCTTACAACCTAGAGTTAAAGATCCTCATTTTTTGCTAATCACAATATTTGTTTACACACACCATGGACTTCATGACACCTCCAACCTTTGACATTCTTAACATCCAAACTTGGAAGGTTAAGATGTTTTTATACCTCAAAGCCCTAGGCATTCATGTTTATTTTGTCACTACTAGAGATTCTTATTGTTTAAATGGCAAAAATATTAAGGCTAATGCAAAGGCCATTCATACTTTGAAGAATACCCTAAATGATGAATATTTATTTAGGGTTTCTAACATTGATTCGGCTTTTGTAGTATGAAACTCTTTAATCTCCCTTGACGAACAAGAACAATATTATGCGGGGAGCGACTCGGATGTTGGAAGTGAAGCTTCCAATATATGCTACATGGTCTAAGGGGATAACCCCCTTGAGGTAACTACCGAAGCCGAGGTAGAAGAAGATGTTGACATGTCTTATGATGAGCTTACTTCATTTTGTCAACAACTACTTAAAAAATATGGCATGATTAAAAAGGATAACAAGAATTTGAAAAAGAAATTTGATTGCATGTTAAAAGAAAATGATTCCTTTAAACAAAAGTTGCATGCATTGAAAAAGAAAATAAAAGTTTGAAAAATGAAAATATTTCCTTGCTTTTTAAATTAAATGATCTTTGTGAAGGAAATACTTCATTGAAAAATAAGATTGTTTTGGTGAAAAAATAAAAGGAAGTTTCTTTAAATGAAAACACTTCTTTGAAAAGAAAAATTGTTGAAAAAGAAAAGAAAATGTTTCTAAAAAGAATAAGAAAAATGATTCTCATTCTCACCATGCTTTACATGCCACTATTAATCAAAATGAGATTAAATTTTTGAAAAATAAAATTGATTGTTTAAGCTCAACCTTGAGCAAATGTGCATTTAACCATAAAAAATTGGAGTCTTTGTTTTCAAAGAAACAAACTCCACATATTCATGCACATCACTCATATCATGCATATGCAAATTTTACACGCCACGATCACACTCATACACATATGCATCCTAGAGTGTACAAGTGTACACATTGCGGCCGCAAAGGCCATTTAGCAAAATCTTGTTATGATAAGATAAATGCTTTAAATTTTTCTAATAAAAAGGTTTGGGTTCCTTACAATGCTAACCCCCGTGGACCCAAAGAAAATGGGTACCAAAATCCCCACCTTTTATTTTTAATGTAGGTGCGGGCTCTCACAAAACGTGAGAGAGTTGGTGCCTTGGTGGTGGTTGCACATGGACTTGATGGACGCACATTTGATGCACCGCTATCAAGGAGGTTTGGTGGGACAACCACCATGTTTTGGGGATTTGGAGTATATTTCATGTGTTGGTAACTATCTCTAAAACTCCTAGTTTATTTACATGCTTTTATAATTGATGATTTTTAGCATGTTCATGTTTTATTTGTTTTGTGCTTCATGTGGTAAATACATGGTTAGATGTAGTATTTGTCAAAACTTATGTATATACGTGTACAAGTAGTGAGCAACAAATTGATTCATATATGTTTGCATTTCATTGCTCATTTGTACTCACTACATGCACATGTATAGCCTAGTTTTGATGAGTTCCTCATTTACACTTGTTTTGCCTATTTGTATGCTTTACTTCATGTATTTGTAGTTTGTATTCAAATCTAATAAATATACATGTATGTCTCTTGAGTCTCTTGCCTTCATTCAAATCACATCATAGACTCTTTTTATGTTTGAGATATGTATGCATATTATTAGTTTTGGATAAAAACATACATATATCTATAAGTTTGTTTTTAAAATGAAAAATGAATTTTTATGATTTTTATCTTTATATGAAAAATGAATTTTCATGATTTGTTTGATAAAATGATAAAATGATATTCATGTTTGTTTTGATCTTTATTGACTAATTTCATGAATATGTTATTCACAAGTTGTTTGTACACTCATATTTAATTTGTTTTCTCATGACTATATTTTCATGAGTCTTTATGAGCTTTATAAATCTTGAGTGACAACTCCTATGTACTTAGTATGTTTCATGATACACATATGATTTGGTTTCATGTTTTGAAGGATCTTTAACTAGTTTTTTAAAATTACTTTAACTATTATTTATTCTTCATTTGGTAGTATTTTTCACTATAAAAATATTTTTCAAACTCTATTTTTGAAAACCCCTACCTATCCCCTCATGGGTGGACGGATGGGAGAGTATGCCTTACAAGCTTTATTGAAAATCTTTTACCATGTGCATAAAAAGGGTGGTATTTTATGAGTTATATACTTGATTTACATCATATTTTCAATTGATATCTCAATTGATTTTTTTTTGTATATACTCATATTTCCTATATATGTATGCTTCATTTCATATAATATCAATTCTATTGGTATTTTCATTTTCATACATATATATGATTTATTTGTGCTTAATTTATAAGATATTTACATGTTTTAAGCACAAAGTATGTTTATGCTAAGTAAAATTCAAATCTTGATTTTCAATTGATTCCTCAATTGGTATTTTTATTAAGCTTATGCATTATTTTTAAAAATTAGTTTTTTTATTGATATCAAAAATGTGCTAAATTTGTAATATTTATTTACAATTGGTATCTTAAAATTTGATTACAAGTGATATTTCAAAATTTGTTTTATTGAGAAAAATTCAAAATTTTGTTTTAATGAGAAAATTAAAAATGTTTTGATGTGTATTGGCTATATGCAAGGGAAGCTTAACATCTCTTCTACATATAGATTCAGGTTGAATGTATCTTATATTGAGGAGTTTTGATGTGTATTAACACTTTCATACATATATATTTTGTTTATGCTAAGGCTTGAGCTTCAACTTTGTTTCAATTGATTTAGATTTCAATTGGTATCTTATTTCGAGCCTACGCATTATTTTTGTTGGTATTTCATAAAGGGAGAGAAAATTTGATTTTCTTATTTCAATTGGTATTTGTATTTCCACTCCCTTACTTTATGATAGAAAATAATAATTTCAATTGATATCATATGTTTAAAATGAACAATTATTTCAATTGGTATCAAGATGTTGTTTTCATTTTTTAAATTGATATCAAGAGGGACTTCTTTGACATATTTTTAATTGGTATCATATTTAATGTCACCCCTTATTAACTTTGTTTTTGTTTTAGACAAAAAGGGGGAGAACATTGTTTTTATTGTTTTAGTTTTTACCCTTTTGTTGATTCTTTGTTTCGAACAAAATGGGGAGAACATTCTTTAGTTTTTATCTCTTTGTTGATGATTGACAAAAGGGGGGAGAAAGATTTTGTGTTTAAAGTTTTTATATGCATACTTATGTTTTTGCATATATTAAGTTTAATTGAATATGTTTATTTCATTGGTATTTAGAACCTTTTATTGTTTATGCATAATATTCATTGCATATTTATGTTTAATTGTTTATGCATGAGTTAAGGGGGAGCTTCTTTGAAGCTTAACATTAATCCATGCATATATAACTCAATGAGTTTTGTCATCATCAAAAAGGGGGAGATTGTTGGCCCGGAAGCCTTCCTCTCTAGTTTTGATGATGATTAACTCATGTAGTTATGTTTACTAATAATCTTGTGATTTTAGTTTCAGATCATGTAATAAGATATTAGTTGGTGATTGCTTTAAAAAGAGGAGTTTGGAAGCCTTCACTTGGTGATTCCCGAGCCCGAGCGTCAAGATCATTCAAAGCCATGCTCGTTGGATCACGGTGTTTGGACCGAGTCGATTTGAAGATGAAGATCGTCAAGAAGACTTAGGTATCCATAGTTTAGTGTGTTTTAGATCCATTTGTAAAGCTTAGTATAGTTGATATGCTCAAGTGCACAGCACACACAAGTTTTATGTTTTGGATTTGGTTTTCATGAATAGTTGATCAAAATAAGTTTAAATGGTTTTTATGTATATTAGATGTGTTCAATATACATACATGCTTCATATCTTAAACAAACTTATTTTGATATGTCTATTCATGTGTTTTAGGAAAAATCAGATTTCCTATTGAAAAATCCAAGTTTGACAAAATACAAGTTTTGGTTTTTGGTAAAAATGTTAAGACACAAAAATAGTCTAACTTGCTTGATATTTGAGTTGAAATTTTTATCACATGTTTATATATCAATGCAAAATGTTAAAACTATTTTTGGGGATTTTTAGAAGAGTTAAAAGAATTTTTAGAAATATTTTAACATGTTTTTCTGACCCAGTTTCTGACCCAGATTGTGGCTGACAGGCCAGGTCGGTCGACCGCACGGTCAACCGCACCATGGGTCGGTCGACCGTTGCGGTCGACCGACGTGCACAGCTTTGTGCACGTCTGGCAGACACAGGGCCGGTCGACCGGGCGGTCGACCGGACCAGAGAGCCCTGCTCTCTGTATCTGGGCGGTCGACCGGGCGGTCGACCGGATCAGAGAGCCTGCTCTCTGTATCTGGGCGATTGACCGGGCGGTCGACCGGATTGCCCCAACGGTCATAAATATGACCGTTGGCGGTCGACCGGGCCGGTCGACCGCAGGCCTGTCAGGCTGACAGATCAGCCTAACGGCTAGTTTTCTGTTTGGCCTATAAATACCCCATTTCTTGGGGGTTTTAACTAAGATTTTTAGAGCCAAAATTTCTCTGATATACAAGTGTTTTAAACAAGTTTTAAAAAGTGTTTTTGTGCCAAAAAGGATTCATCTTATTTGTTTTAGGTTTTTTGAAAAATCAAAGAAAATAGAATTTTGGGAGATTTGTTTTTGTTCTTCATTTCCATTAACTTCAAGAGCTTTCCCAAGATTATTTCTTTGAGTTTTTATTTTCCAAACACCTAGTTTTCCACACTTGAGCTATATCTTCTATCCTATTCTATTTAGGATCTTTTGTTTGTGGAAAAGAAAGTTTGTGGTCTTTGTAACCACTTGTTGTAAAACCCTTACTTTGATTGGGTTGCTCCCTCTTTGGTAGAGGTTGAGGCTTGGTGTTTGCTCCCTCTTGTGAGAGGTGGAGTTTATGGTTGTAACCCTCTTCGGTAGAGGTGTTGGTTGTTGTTTGGCTACGAGCCTACCCCTCGGTTGTGAGGCGGTGTTTGAGAGAGGAGTTCGGTACTCTCTTGTTGTAAAAATCCTCCTCGGTGGAGGTTCCCTCGGTGGGAGTCCTCGGTGGACAAGATAGTGGATTAGAAATCCTTCTCGGTGAAGGCGGGGACGTATAGCTAGGGGCTCGAACCTCGGAACATATCATTGTGTTTGCGTTTGATCCACTTGTCTCTAAACTCTCTCTCTTTACTTTTGTGCATAGCATCATTCATAGCATCATATCTATTTGCTTGTGTTTGAGCATTGATTCATATTGTCATATCTATTATATGCTTGTGTGCTTGTGTGCCTCACTTGTACTTAACCACAAGAGCTTCATATAGCACCTCAACCCATATCTAGGGGAATCAAGAGGAGTTAGTCCAGAGCCCTTCACGGGGAATTCGGCTACACTTGTGTGTTGTACTAAGTGTGTTGCAAATTAGTTTTTAAGCTTCCGCATTTAGCGCATTTAGTTTATAGATTAGCATATCACCTATTCACCCCCCCCCCCTCTAGGTGATTTCAATAACCACTTGCTATAGCGGTAGTATTGAGTACTTGCACATTCTATTCCTAAGTTCTGAAATTCTGTATTCTTGTGTGCATGTAAAATCCTCAATCAATAGGTCGGACGAGTAATAATAACAAGATGCTAATTAATGTTTTGTTGTGTTGTTTTCTAATTCGGGTTGTATACATTCAGATTACGATAACAAAAGATATACGGTACATAGATGAGGGTTTTCTTATTTAGATTATTCCTTCGATGTACTTATCTCATGAAGCCGTAATCTAGGTTGTACCGTTGGTTTTGTCGTAATTGCTTTTATCGGGTTTTAATTCGGATTTTTGATTTTATTATTATTATTATTATTATTATTATTATTATTATTATACATATTCCTGATTTTACCGCCTATGTACTACTCCACTGATCTCTTACTATTACCATATTGTACACAGTCTGTCTCTTGCCTGACATTATACTTATATTACTGTACTTAACCTCCTGACTTGCTTATTCTTGATTTTATACGGAGTTTTTAGTTATCATATAATTACTGCTTCCTAATAATTCATACTGTTCTCTTTAGCTGTTATTGTGGATAGCTCAGGTTGTGCGTACCCAGTCGATGGAAACATGAAGTATATGATATATAGATGAGGGTTTTCTTATTTGAATTATCCCCTCGAGGTATCAATCTAATGAGCTTGTACAAATGGTTTTGTCGCTTAAGTACATCTCATCATTTGATGCATCATTCATATTTGGGTGTGAATGCTCACGACACAATTTTTAATACATGCTCTTTGACTCGGATTTATCAATACACTTTGCTTATCTATGCACGCAACTCGGCATTCACCACACCACTCGTTAGGGAGTTCTGACTCCCCTGGATATGTGTGTCCATATCCTGGAGCTTGGAGCTTGTGGATTCTCCCGGTTGCTGATCAAAGATGAGCAGTGGTAGCGTGGATCATCGGCAGACTGTCTGAGACCCTAGCCTTCCTGGCCTCCTGCTCGGCTCTCAAGTTTTCCCTTTGTGACTCATGAGTATCTTTTGTACTGTTCATATTTGTATCTCTCTTTGTCTTCTCGCATTTGCGCCTATTGGTGATGTAATATTCTTGTAATATTGTATCACATCCTGTGATAACTTTGTAATTGTACTATTATGTTAGAATGTATAATGCATCATATATTTTCATACTCTGAATTATTGCCTGTACTGATGCTTAGAGTATATATGTGAGGGTATTTTTAACCTACGTATATACGTCACGGTAACGTCTCCGTATCTGCGGGATCGGGGCATTTCAGATGGAGTGAAGTTGGCTTCATCCCCGTGGACCTTGGCGAGATTCTGAGCTGGCTTGTTGACAGCTGCGACTGCCCAACTCGTAGTCTTCTTCGGGGTAACAGACTGCACCTTCTATTTCTCCGCTTCACTCCCTTGCTTGGGGAAGCGGTTGACAAAGCTCGGAGTAGCATCCTCAATTTGAATATACTTTTGGGCGCAAGTGAGAATGTCCCTTATCTTGGTGGCCTCGTATTTCACCAGATGTTTGTAAAAAGAGTGGGAGACTTGCAGCCACTGATGAACGCGGTGGCAGCCACGTCGTCATTGCAGTTATACACCAGATCCATTTGGCATTAGAAATAATTGACATACTGCTTTAGGATCTCCCTATGCTTCATTTTGATGGTGAGGAGGTGGTTGTTGTTCTTCTTGAGCTCCCATCGAGAAGCGTACTGGTGATATACGGCCTACTTCACCTCCTCAAAGCTCTAGAGAGATTATCTTGGAAGTGTGTAAAATTAGTCATAGGCATCGCCTTTAAGACAGAACGAGAATACGCGACTCAGGAGTAAGTCGTCGTGAGAGTGGACCGCCATCTTGTCCTGGTACTGACAGAGGAGTTGGATGGGGTCAGTTGCTCCTGAGTAGTACTCGAAGCTCGGCATCACGAACTTCTTGGGAAAGCGGTGAGAAGTGATCTCCTCGAAGAGCGGAGAGTCGAAGGTCCTCAACCCGCAAAGCTCCGTCTCCTTTCGAAGAAGTTGATTTGCTTTCTCAACTTGCTTCCGGACAATCTCCTCATGTCCTCCACATGAGGAGCCTTCGGGTTCCATTGCAACCCAGTGTTTTTGGAGTGCTGACTGTCACTCGGGGATAATGATAGGTGGCACAGACGAAGGAGCGAGAGTGCCTTCTATCCTTTGGTTCCCTGTGGATTGCGATCTCCATAGGGTTTCAATTTGAGCGACAAACTGGTTTTGGACGCGAATTGCCTCATCTCTCTTCAAGGTTATCTTCTCGCGCTCACGAGCCGCCTCCGCCTATTGTTCATCCAACTACCTTTGAAGATTGGAGAGCATTTGCACGAGTTGGCTCTCGAAGGGGAGTGGAGTCTCGTGAGCGTTGCCCCTACCCCCGGGCCAATAGGCGAGGAAGATAGTCCTTCTCCTGCATCTTCGATGAGCACGTCGGGATGTGGAGGATGATCGTTGGCAGCCCCAACGCCTTTTGGCGGCCGTTGATTTAGCCTTTGACACGGCCGAGACAGTAGCACGTGCAGTGTTCTTTTTCGATAGGGCCATTACTTCGGAAAGGCTTTTTGGGGAGGGGGAAGGGTTTGAAATTGGAAGAACTTTGAGCGTAGACTCAGAGATCTTAATGAAAGTACCAAAAGGTTGAGGTAAATTCCTGAGAAATTTATCTACATTTAAATTGTAAACGAGAATGTAAATCAAACGCAAAAACCAGATAATTACGTGAAATTTCCAAGAAGGGAAAAATCACGGAGCAAAGAGATAGAAATTTCACTAAATCAGAAAAATTACAAAGAGTTCTCAATACTCTATTATAAATTTAATTCTCTATGGTTCGATTCCGTGCAAAGGAGGAAGAGATCGACTTTTATAGCTGAGGCTTGATGAGCTGAATCGTGATCTGCAAAATCTCGGCCTATGAGTCAGCTCACGATCGTAACTGCACGTAACGCCCCAGTTACAATTAGTAGAGTAGCGCATGACCTTTGAGAATCACGCTGGTTGACAAGGATAATCACTCAGATCCGCAGTTATCAACCATCACGTGTCGAGTTGTTGTAACCGTCTTGTGAACCTAGCGGCCAAGTAAGATATGCTGAATGAGATCAAATCTGAAATCTCTATGAATTGTGAAATTTACCTAGTTTCGCGGATTTCACAGAGATCATAATTTTGACCACTACATCCAATAACAAGGAAATGTCTGCATATAGACAATGTGCAATTCAGAAAGCAGCACAAGTTTTTCATTGTCCTCTTCAATTTACGATTCTAAGCAGCAAAGGTCTAACTTTCAGCAGCAGATCCTGCTCTCAAACATCAGCGGAATCTGTTCCAAAATGTCTTTTTTAAACAGACATGCATAAAAGAACTCCAGACAGTTTTCCTACATTCCAGATGGTTCACAGTATCATGTTTCTTTCACATGGGAATAATTGCGAGACAAGCTTAGACATAGCAAGACATTATTTTGAAAAGAACCATCATATCACACCAGTAGTAAAAAAGCAAAATTAGATGTCACAAATCTCTGATGGTTTGAAAGTGAGATATTTGAACTCATTCTTAGAAATAAACAGGGCCCTGAGCAGCCCTAGAGGAAAGTACAAAGATGCTGCACCATCAATGCCTGATTGTTTATCCTGCTTTGGCAAGCTCCTCTAGTTTCTGGTTGATTTGAGCTTCAGCAAGACCATCTAGGCGAACACATCTTTCTATGCCCATGTCTGCCCAAGAGAAACGATGGAAACAGTCAAAACAATTACAAGGTCTAATGCTCCGACACAAGTAGTAAACAGAACAGCCAAATGTGATGTTTCACGCATGATACAAGTTTTCCAAAATGGTTCCAAATGATGATAGGAGAGATTGGCACTCTTCATTGACATTAGATGCAAAAAAGAGAGTAGGATGGCCAAACCTGTACGAGTCCATCATTTAGTTCTATGCATAACATAAACAGGTTTCTTGTTGTTTACGTATCATACACCATTGAATATGCCCACTTCTAAATATACCAAACTTGTACCATCTGATTAAATAAATCAAACTCCTCTGGAGACAGTTTAACAGGTAGGATTAAAAACAAGAGTTATTTTTTTGAGGGGAAAAAAAACAAGAGTTATTATATGTCAAATATGAAGTGGGGTCTCGGAAGCAAGCATTGGCGACTAAGCAGCTGAGGAAATGGGAAATAGGAGCTATATATATATATATATATATATATATATATTATATATATATATATATATATATATAGAGAGAGAGAGAGAGAGATATAGACTTGTATCCTTTCAAAAGGATTTGATCCCGGATCCTTCCCACTCAAATTCAACCCTCCAACATTCGAATACAAGATCCACTCCGTTGAAGTTGATCTATACTATTCCAAGTATCTATAAACCAAAAATCAAGTGTTTTAAATACTTTTTGCCCATCCATCAAGTAGGGGAAAAACGGACGGCCTAAATAGTGAGTTGGTTAGTTTAACGGTGTAGAACATTTGAAATCTAACAAAAATTAGTTTATAGGGGTTTTTAAATGTTTAGATCATAATGAAATGGCCGGATCGAGAATTTGTATGTCTAAAGACATAGATCTAACCAACTCACTACTTTCGGCCGTCCATTTTGCGTCGCTTGATGGATGGGCAAAAAGTATTTAAAACACTTGATTTTTGGTTTATAGATACTTGAAATAGTATAGATCAACTTCAACGGAGTGGATCTTGTATTCGAATGTTGGAGGGTTGAATTTGAGTGGGAAGGATCCGGGATCAAATCCTTTTGAAAGGATACAAGTCTATCTCTCTCTCTCTCTCTCTCTCTCTCTCTCTCTCTCTCTATATATATATATATATATATATATATATATATATATATATATATTTTCAAATGAGAAACTTTCTCATAATAAGCTTCGTGAGAAAACCATATAAGAGAGATTTTATGAATGATCCGAACAGTTCATCATGATCTACATACTCTAATTAGACTACCAATAAAAAATCACGCGATTCTAACTTTTTTTTACTGATGCATCAAGTGACATCTTTATTCTACGGTGAATATAACATATGTTTTGTAACCACTTGTTGTATGGGTAAAAAAGCTCGGACTCGCGTGATTTTTAATTGATAGTCTAAATAAAGTATATAGATCAAGATGAACGGTTCGGATCATCCACATAAAAGCTCCTATATAGTTTTCTCACGGTCTTCGTGTAAGAAAGTTTCTCACACGATATATATATATATATATATATATATATATATATATATATATATATATATATATATATATATCCAAGTTTAGATGTAAAAGTTTTAGTCTATTAATCTTTTGAATTGGATAAGAAGGCAGCTACTTGAAAATATCCATTCCAGCAAAGGGTGTGTTTGTGTAGGAAAAATATGTAAAAGTTCTAGTCTACGTGTTTGAATGTTTAGATCTGTCATTTATGTAAGAAAAATAAATAAGTAGCAGCTGAAAAAGCCAAACAATAAGAAGATTGCAAAGTAGTAGATAAAAGTAGAAAGAACTGGCGGCATAGTGTAAAGAAAGGACCTAAGACCTCAACTACATAAATTTCTTTTCCTATCAAAATCTCAAAATTTTACAAGCCTTTCTATAGAAAAATAATTAAAAAAAACATCAAATGATCTTTAGCCTTACCCATGGACTGACTAGATAGAAGAAACAAGAGGGAGAGGGACTTAAGAACAATAAAAAGGCCTTCTACTTGTAAAATCTGGCAAAAAATTAAGAAAACCTTTAAGCATAAGAAATAAAAGCAATATTAGATCAACAAATTGACACAATTTATCTCAAAGTGCTAGCTGACACCTTACTAGAAATCCGTTAACTTGCGCCCCATTTTTTAAACAATTGAAAAGGTTACCATAGTTACCTAGTACATTCAAATAATCACTTTTTAGCACTAAAACCCATTATCAAAATTTCACCTATTTGTTCATGGTTTCATTAAAACATTTCCTATTAGTTTATAGCTATTTAACCAAGTTATAAATGTATTCAAAGGAGTAGTTCAGTTCGGGATTTCTGACAAGTCTATCACAATTTAGCTGTAACTCTTACCACAGCCATCCAATTCAAACTCACAAGATTCATGGGAAAGTAGACTCGATTAGCTTCCAATGACGTAATATGACCATATTTGATTAAGGAATACATCCCTATGAGATAGAAACCTCTCAATCATGCAGGTGGCACCATATCATAACATCCATTGTTATTTCTTCTTATGGTTAAGCTATTTCAGTATTTTCAAATAATTAGCAAGACCATCTTTACTACTCAATATTCTCTGAAATTCTTGAACATATAAGATTTAAAATGCATATCACTTTTCATTTATCATAAAGAAAATCCACATGATTCAATAATACTCTTTAATTATGGGAAAAATCACTACTTTGCTACATAAGAAGTTGATGTGAACTCTCATACATAAGTTGTGAGCTTCTTGACATGCATTAGCCAAAAAATAATTAAAATTTTTATTGTAACTAAGCATGGGGTCATTGGGGGAGGCACATGTCTTCATGGTTTTTGGTGGGTGAAAGATAGTGTTCTTCTCATTATTTTCTCTCATTTAGCTGAAAGAGAGATAAGAGAGAGGAGAGGGGGAAAAAAGAAATAGCAGGATTGATCTACAATAGAGGAAATCAAAAGGTAATGATTTTATTTCATTTTCTTTAGATCTAAGACATTTGAATAACTATTTGAGCTGATTGAAGAGATTTTGATTTGAAATTTAAAAAATCTAAGATCTAAAGTTAATGTTTGATAGGCTATCGGAGTGATCGCCGGCCACTGCTGGTGGCAACCACTCACTGGCGGTGGCTGCCGCTCGTCGGCAACCTGCAGCTGAGGGATGGCCATTGCAGCTGCCAAAACCCACATCGAATTGGGTTCGGGCATGCTGGGTTCAGATTGAAGGGGAAGATGAAAAATTAACTTCAACCCTCGAGTCTGCAGCAGTCAATTTTAAGTCTAGTTTTCGTCTGTAAACTGCTAACTAGGCCCCTTGGACGAAAATGTTTGATAGAATCTTCACTATATAGCCTTTTGATGATAAAAATTTGCAGATGCAGTCCTTAGATCATGGAGGAACAGAACTTCTGATAATTACAGAAAAGCCCCTGGTCTTTGTAATTTAGATAAAGGCCCTTTTGGACCCCAAGCTTGTTAAAAAAATTCATAAAAGCTCTGCAATAATCTTTAGAATACTAGAGGCTATCTTATATTTTGAGGATTTTATAAGATTGGCAACCTAAATGACTAAATTTGGATTGAGGGAGTAAGTCATGAAATTCCAAGGAATTATAAGAATCTACTATTGTTGATAGGCGCTTACAATAGGACTTCAAGGTCATCTTTGTACCACTGATGCAGGCATCTACTCAGGATGAAAGAGTCGAAGGGACGAATCCAAAGAGTCCCAGTACAAGTTGAAGTAATAGTAGACAGATCTAAAGAGTCCCAGTCCAAGTTGAAGTAGTAGTAGGATTTTTTTAATTTTTCTCTTTCTTTATTTTTGTATTTTTCAGTTTTTTATTTGGATTGTAATTCTATTTAGATTAGGAATTTGAGTTTGAGTTTGGATTCAATTTTTGTAAAGCCTATATAAAGGCCATATTGTATCAACAATTATCAATGAAGAAATTTGGTCAAAATTAATATTGTGTAAGATTGATTCTCTCAATTTTGTTTTGAGATTAGATTCCTAATTATCCCCTAATAAACCCTTAATCTATTTCTTTTCCCTTTCTTTTCTCTCCCTGCCGCCTCCCTTTCTCTTTACCGTGCCGCCAACACCCATCCACCCATCAGTTCTCTGTTTTTATTTCTCTCAATTGTCTTTCTTCCTGCCACAATCAACCTGCAGGCAAGACCCCATCACCAACCAATCCTCCAATCAAATAAAAAACCCCACCCCACTCTTTCCCATCTCAAACAGCCACTTTTGAACCCCTCCCCACAAACAACCACCAAACCCTCTCTCGCCGCCGTCCCCCCTTCTCATCTTCGAACTCAAAGCCGACGTCAAAGTGCCACCTCGCCACCTTGCCGCCGACTGCTACCTACAAGCAAAGAGAATAAAAGGAAGTTGAGTGGATTCAGTTAAACGTTATTGTGTTGGCCTCAAATTCAATCATAAAATCCGCAAGCAACAAAGAAGAAGAGGACAATACACCCGACCCAACCCGCTTCACAAAGGATTGGGTTCAAGTCAAAATCCGTTTCTATAGTGCCCGGACCCACGAGGAATAGTAAACCCGCTTCTCCAACAGACCCGCTAGCATATTGTTGTCATCTACTGGACATAACTTTCACATCCGAGTTCCGATTCAGGCGATCTTGATATCGTTACGATCGTAGCGACGAGCTCTATGCATCAGTACCAACTACAGGTCCGAGATACTTCTGTAATCATCAAGAGTTAAATTTTCTTTAACACGGTTTATTTATTTGTGGGTTGATAACTATCCTTTATTATTTTATCGATTTAAAGTGCTGCCACTATATCGTGAGACTGTGAGATTTTACTTGCCCTATATTTGCTGATCATATATATTAAAAGTACAAGCTTTACCTTCGTTACTGGTAGCTACTTTAGTTTATTTAAATTGCGAATGGTACACCTATACTTGCACGTTTTGTTAAATCCATCATCTTACATTATTTGTTTTAATTATTTTCCTACCCAAAATCGTAATAGTTGGTGAAATATAGCAAAATTTATTACATCACTGATTTCTAATTCACTCACATACCACGTTTCACATCAACCACACCTAAGGATTTTGATCAAGACCTTTTGGCAAGTGACAAACTCGTGTTACAAATTATATGAATTCTATACATATAATGAATTGATATGTTACGCTACAAGTGTGTTTTGGACACAAAGATATCCTGTATATGGTATCCATGCATTTATTTATTTGATTCATGTGAATAATTGTTATTTGGCATATTGGAAAGTGTTCTTGTTATGTTAGTTCATGAGTAAACCACATGCAAGATGAGAAGAGGATATCTTATAAAAACTGTATAGTACATGGTATGTTGGCTTTTTGGGCAAGAATCATGTTTTTCTCGTATAGAAATAGGCTAAAATGCATATACCGAAATTATTGATTACTAGTGCATTGATATGCATTCTATCTCGTGAAAACATAAACATATTTAGAAAATGGAAACTATATAGTTATGATTGAGCACATTATTGCATGCATCTTAATTGGATATAATGATATACATCACAATTAAGCAAACTATCTTAATTGGATCTCAATGTGTTGAATTAGGCATGACTGAGAAGAGCACCTGCACACGCCTTCAATTAAGCATCTCGACCATAGGCGAAATAAGGATGAGACTCAAGTCAACTAGGGTGTGAAGTGTTGACCGCATTGAGACATGACCTGACTAATTTCACTAAATTATCAGTCTAAATGTGATGTCTCATTTAATATGTGCACTTTTTGATAAATAGAATTCCTTGTTTTTATCATGCTAGTATGTTATGTTTTACATTGCATTTAAACTTTAACTTTTACATGGTTCATTCACTTTTTGAGCACTAAGCTCAACCCTGTATTTTTCATATTTGTGTGGTCCAAGTTCTCCTCGCCCTAGTGGATTTCATAGCTCGTGAGCCAATCACAAGGGACAACTGATGATAGATATGTATCGTGTATTAGGCGTTAGTATCCATGTTATCTTTTGGGACTTGAATGAGACTTGAATTATCTGATTAGTGTCAATCAGGATTGATGTAATGATAAGTAGGAGTTAATTATGGTCATGTATCCCTACATAAATATTTAAGGTTTTTGGGTTATGTAAGCTATCTGTGATATACTAATGGCATTTGAGCAAGAATTATTTAGGCTTCACAATTCTCTTGTTGTTGGAGAGTTGTAGCCGACTATCACCTGACTTTATTACATAGATTGGGCTCGGGTTGCGACATTTGGGTCAGGAAGCTCAATAGCAATTTTTGGACGAAAACTGGAATTAAAATTAAATTGTTCTAGACCCAGTGGGTTCAAGATAATTTTTCATCTTCCCGTTCAATCTCAAGTCAGCGCGACGTAACCAACTACAACATGGGTATGGACAGCTACAATGACTATTACGCAACCATCCCTCAGCCGCGGGAGGTCACCAATGAGCAGCTGGCAGTGTCAGCAAGTGGGCTGCCACCTGGCAATCACCACCGGCCCCTTTGTGAGATCCTTTTTTTCATGTCTTAAATTCTTAAAAGTTCCAAATCAAGTCAATATCCAAACGTCTTAAACCTAACAAAATGAAATAAAATCATTATCTTTGATATATCCTTTTGTTTCTAATTTAATCCCCCTAGTTCTCTTCTAGTTTCTCTTTCTATCTTCTCCTCTTCCCAGTCTTTTCTTCAAGCTGAATGAGAGAAAATAATGAGAAAAGCATTTTATAGCTATTTCACCCACCAATAGCCATGAACACACGTGTCTTCTTGCCACTCTAATCCCCAGTCATCCCATGCATAGTCACCATAAAGTTTTTTACTATTTCTTAGCCAATACATGTCAAGAGCTCACAGGCTATGTATGAGAGTCCACATTTTATTAACAAATCAAGTTTGTTCCAATCAGTTGTTTGTGGAAGCTCCTCAAATATGTCACGTGGTGATATATCAGATATATTCATCTCAGATATCGGCCGAAATATCGGCCACGTAGTGATATATCGGCACATATTGGTCCAAAATTATACAACAACAACTAAGCCATTTGTCTCAAGTCCCAGTCCAAACCTATATCCAATAAAATTTTGCGCTTATCGTAACGTTTTGGATAAACTACTGATATCTCGGCTATTATACTGGTATCTCGGCCGATATACCAGTATATCGGCCAAGATTTAAAATAGTGGCTCCAATTGTGATTTTTTATTAAGTATGAAAATTATTATTACTAGGTTATTTTATTACATCAATTTGCCTAACAGAATAACTGATGTGAAACATATACGTGAGCGGAAGCAATTGATAAAATAACTCAAAGAAACATTTCACCAACAAGAAAATCGTTGCTAGAAAAATACTTAAATCAGTTAATATCAGTTTTATGTTTCTAAACATGCAAGTACTAGATCCATATCAAAGTAAGAAGACTAATTAATGTTATATGCTATGTAAGTAGTCGGATTCAACTATCAAGAAAAAAGCTAGTGGAACTACCAATGTTCTAAATATCATATATCGAAATCGTATCGGATGAAGGTTTTTCATATCGGATATCAGATATCGAGGGAGATGTCGGGGATACGTGAGCAAATCGGGCGTTCATATCGGACACTATATATAATGATATATTGATAAATAAAAGTTGATTTAGTGTCATAAATATCATATACCAAATAAAAATGATGTAATATGCATGCAAAACAGTAAAAAAATAATGGGTTTTTCTTATATTTACCCCTCAAATTTTCTATATTTTTAAATTTACCCTCTAAATCTTCATATTTCTAAAATTACCCCTCAAAATCATCCCATATTTTTAAAATTACCCTACTGCTGGTTTCAGTTTGTCATTTAATAGTTTTTAAAGATGATTACCTAATTAACCCCACTAATACTTCTTAAATTTGACAGGATTTGTTTTCAAGTTAGAAACATGGTTCAGTTTAGTTGTTCATAATAGGTGAAGCATGCACACAAATAAAAATTGAGAAACTGAAACAAGCACATTACAGTACCTGAAATTTGAATAAAAACTATTTAAAATTTGAATACAAACATAATACAAAATCTGTTTTTTTTTGGGTTTTTTGAGGGAGACAAAGCGACAGTTTGAAAGAGAGAGAGAGAGAAAGGTTAGGGAAGTATTAGTGGAGTTAATTTGGTAATCATCTTTAAAAACTGTTAAAAGATAAACTGAAACCAGCATTAGGGGTAATTTTAAAAATATGGGATGATTTTGAAGGGTAATTTTAGAAATATAAAGATTTGAGGGGTAAATTTAAAAATATAAAAGATTTAAGGGGTAAATATAAGAAAAACCCAAAAATAATATACATTTGCACGCAATCGTGGGTCGTGCAATAAATAAGTTATTTTATGGAATTGAAAAATATAAGATTAAAAGTTGTATAATCTACTTACTTGAAAATCAAGCGTCGTCGTCGTTAATTCACAGAGGAGAACTCGAGCCCTAAAGATACAAACACTTAGTAGTTGAGTGATGGTCAGGTTTGAGTTCAATATTGATGGGTTTAAAAAAAATAAACCCAATTAAAATAAATCCATATCGGTCGATTTTGCGCCGACTCATATCGGGCGATTTTTCAGCTGATATTTCAAATATCGATCGTTTTTTGCTACAAAATATATGAGCAAACGATTTTCTCATATCGTATCAGCAGCAGAAAAAACAAGATAATGGCCAATATTTCAGCCGGCTCAGCAGATATTTAAAAGGGAGAACTACAATGAAATTCAAATTCACACACTCACAAATTTTAAGTGGATAATATATCAATGTCAATAACAAACTGGAGATGTTATATCAAACCTGTAAATAAATATTTGTGAATTGGGATTGTACCTCAGATAACATGCTTGATTTCATTTTTCTTGCTCTGAATTTTTGTTAGTATATAGCTATATTTGTCACGAATGCAACACTTCAAGAATCGTGCAATTTGGATTCCAGAGGAGTGAGTTATAATTTGAATAACGAAGCTTGCTGGTGCAAATTTATACTCGCATGAATCTGATTGTCGGCCTTACTGGAAACCGACAGTGGAGGTCCAGGGCTGGCTAGTTGATGAGCGTTGCCTGTACATGGGCAAAGGCGCTCAGGCTTCAACAATGAAGAAATGGTATGGAGGAGAGGTGGGAATCTCTTGAGGCAGTGGTTGCACAAATGACAGTCGTCGATAATTAATGAAAACTCAAAAGTAAAGTATTACTTTTGAAAGAGGAGAGAAATTTGTTTCTAGAGAGAGGAATAACCAATAAAATAAAAGGCATCTCATCACTAATCGGGATTTAATAGAACATCTCATCACTATTAGAAAAAGAATTCATAATTCATAGCAAACTCACAAAAAGAATATCAAATTTTCATTGATTATTCCTTCAAAAAGTAAATACACGGGGCTTTATATAGTCAAGCAAAATAGTACTCTTCTAGTTATAATTAAAGTAGAAATTAAAATTCTAAAAGAAATCAAAAACATAAAAGAAACCAAAATTACAAGAAATAAAAACTACTAATTCTAATGTTACTAGAACTACTAAATCCATATTGAGTTAATATTCTCTAACAATGATAGATGCTCCATGTTCTTAGTGTCTTGATGTCTACATCATACTCTCCGGGTTTAAGAGATCTCGACTCCGTCAAATCAGCAATAGAAGTGATCTCATCTTGCTCCAACGTGTTAGGATCAATCTGTTGTCATGTACTTTGGTCTTTCCACGAGTCATTGGTTGGTGCTCTTCTTTTTCATCGAATCGAATATCTACTAGTCGTGATAATTTATTATCCAAAATTTTATCAATCTGATCTACTGTGTTGGGTAAAATATTTGAAAGTTGTGGAAGAGGGTCTCTCAAAATTAATCTCATGCGATGGAATAGATAGAAACTTATAATAAAATGTGTAAGAGATAAGAAATGGAAAGGAAAGAAAGGATTCCTTATTTACATGGTTCAGATCCACTACAAGTCTATAGTGAAGCCAATTTGGTTTAACATATTGCATTTTAATATAAAAGGTTTTTGTCAAATCTCAATCACTTTACTTATCCCTATGCCTTCAGTTTCCATTTGTTAAGAACTAAGATGAATGCTCCAACACCAAAGAAGATGAGCAATTAATTTTGTGTTCCAAATAAAAGAATATAATTGGTTGTTTCTTATTAAAGGTTTCAGGCATGGTTTGAAATCTAGAATTGGAATCAAAATCAGCTGGCAATTTTAGATATCAGAATCGACTATTTCAACCATTTCGTCTCGGTGATTCGGTCTCGGTCAAAAATAATTAAAAATATTTTAAAAAATGTTCAGTAAACTAATAGCATTTTGACATATTTCTAACAACAATTGATGAAATTTGAATAACATTTGGACAAAACATTATCATAAAAAACAGTTGATACAAATACATAAATTGATAAGGTATTTACAAAGATATTACAATACAATTAATCTAATAAATTAATTATATTCATGGCAACTATTTTCTAACCAATTTCTAATATTTCCTAAAATTTATTAGTTAATTATATTCATGACAACCATTTTGTAACAAAGATTTATTATTTTTCTAACAAAGCAAGTTTAAACAATTAATCTAACAAATTAATTATATTCTACTTAATTATGTTCATGACAACTATTGTCTAACCATTTTCTAATATTTCCTAAATAAATTAACTACTTATATTAGAGACAACAAATATTGCTCATTTTCTAACCATTTTTAATATTTTCTCTCACAAATAAAATTTTAAAAAACATTTTAGTCTGATTTTCATCTGGTTAGTTACCAATTTTGATTTTTTCTTAAAATTCTCTTTTGGGGATTGTTGGCAAAAGAAAGGAGTATTTATAATCTTTAGCAAGAGCAAGTATATGATTCTCTTGGGCTCGGGAATAATCATTGCACCTGCAAGATATAGTAAGTGATAAGATTTAACACCATTGCTTTGTTGTCGGATTAAGACCAATGAAATCCAAGCAACGGTGCAGAGTTGTCAATTAATCAATTTTTTACGCATTAGAATCGTAAAGATACCGCTAAATTTAGTGCAATTTGACAATAGTTTGTTATAATAATAGAATTAAAATAGAATTGGCTGATATTGGCCGTTCCAACCTTGATATTGACTTATTCCAATTGATTTTGGTCGATTCTAATTAAATACCATTAATCTATCTCAGTGTCGGTCTGTCAGAATCGGTCGATTCTTCAAAACACAGTTTCAGATATCGACGGATCTAATATATACCAGCAGTATTGTATCGAGTTTTAAGTACCTGATATGGTATTAATCTTATAACTTCGGCCACTGATCTGATATTGATGATATGGCCAATATCGATGATACTAATGTTAGAAACCATTTGAGACTGATACCAATACCACGGTTTTACACTTCATGTCAAACTAATACACTTGAACATTCTAACATTAGGAATAAGTTGCTTCTGTTCTTTGGTCATGATCTTTCTAAGATAATATATAAAACATGTACACTTTCTGAATCATTTCCTTTTAATCTATTTATCTTCTTTAACAATAAACAAACTCCTTCCTATTTTATTATGTGTCCTATGTTTATTTACATGAACTGAACCTACTATTTTCCTGTGCAAGTTTAGTTCTTTGGGTTTCGAACCGTCAATCTTTTATTAGAGAGAAAATCAGCTCACTCAATAGATAGAAGAAACCAGAAAGCAAGGTATCAAATCTTATAAACATCTAAGGCATGAAGATCAAGAAATAATAAAGAAATCACGAGAAAGTAAACTATCTGTAACTCTCAAATAGACCACAGGACAAAATCAGAAAGGAAAACAACAACAAATGGATCCCCCTTTTCACTTTGAAAAATAAGGGAAAAACTATAGGAAAATGTAGCAAGATGACAAACGCTTGATTGAATCCTATGTACTTGTGTCTATTGTTTAACCACAATTTAAAATGACTTGTATAGTTTGGATTTTGATCGTCTAGTATATGGCAACACCAAATATCTTGAAATTTATATTCATAACTAAACATCTAAGCACAAGTCCTGAATATATATATATATATATATATATATATGAAACTCGACCAAAACATAAAAACGTATGTCATCGAAAAAGAAAATATTATCAAACAGTTCTACCAACTGATATAATGCCATATATAACGAAGCATAATTTATATGTTTGATCAACTTCAAGCTTATATATTATATATGTAAAAAGAACAAATAAGTTGATGGTGTGTATCTGTTTTTGGTGAATGCAAAACAATATTATTGCTCGGTATTTATTATGGTGGATGCAAAACAATGTTATTGACATGTAAATATAGACAGTTGATCCACTTGAATAGAAAAAACAAATACGATAATTGCTAATGAGTTTTATGAATTTTCTATTCAGAATTCAGGTTACATATGAATTTTGTCATTATTCGAGGGCACAAAATATAGTTTTCCACAGAATTATTATGTTGTCTTAGAATATTTCATATATTGTGATGTTTAATGTTCTCGTGATATATTAGAAATTTATATGGGAAATCTTTCAAAATAAAAGAGAAACCATCTTCATGAAAATGTCCACTCATATGAAAAGCTTCTAGCTTTAGCTGTGAAATCAACATATATTTTTAAATTGTCTATTTCACAGAAAGTAGTTACTTATTGTTTGTTTTACATATAGAACTCCATTATCAATATTCAATCACAGAACATTCAAAATCAGTGCAGATAGAAAGGAAGCTATGCAGATGCTTGTAACAAAATGTTATAGTATGTGTATCAGCTTTCTTTGGTCTTTTTCCTTCTTTGCAACATATATATGTCATATAGAGGAGGTACAAGTTAGAGAGTTACATAAGGACCATAGCAGGTAGAGCAAAATCAAAGATTCTTGCTAGGATTCATGGATAATCTACTTGGCCACCCTTTCCTCCATATTTGAAGTTTTAATTGATTTCTCATGCAAACTGTACATTATCATGTTTCAACAATTCTGAAAAAAACAAAGGATCAACGTAGAATTGCATGCAAAATGTGCACCAAATGGTTCCATGGCTTTCAGATATTTCTCATTACAATCATGTGCCAAGCCATGTATATTTTGTGTTGTGCATAATGATTACCCTATTACTACAAGTAATAATAGAAATATATATCCATAAACTTGAGTATGAGTTTATTAAAGATTAAAAGAAACTTTTACACACCACGGGTAAAGGTCAAAAAATACAAGGGAGAAGCATTATTATAACAGCTACATACTAGATAGTTACAGATTTGTGCCTACATAAAATACTAGTCCATTGTTGCGATAGAAGGGTTCCTAGTGAGTTGTGATGATTGTGTGCCCTTTAACTCTCAATGAAATGAAATTATGATCAATTTAAGAAAAAGGAAATCAAATTTTCTTTTAACAATTGATAACTATGTGGCTTTCCTTGCAGTTGATGAGAAGAAATGTTCCACTCTCAGAAACATGCATTATAAAATAATAGTATAGCGATAAGCCGCATGTTTCATTCTTGATGATTTTTGAAATTTAATCCGAGAGAGAGAGAGAGAGAGAGAGAGAGAGAGAGAGAGAGAGAGAGAGAGAGAGAGAGAAAATCAATTCATTTTATATTATTCCCATTAATGAAAATAACAAACTTATTGCTCCTATTATAGAAGCGAGGCCTGAGAAAAAGGTTAGAAATATCGTCTGATATTGATATGTATGACAGATGCAAAAGATATTGGTATTGCCGATACCATTGAAATGAAACAACCGATAATGCCTTCTTGTCGATTCTCGTACTAAAAACCTATAGCGGATACCGGACCCGAGATTTCAAACCTTGCCCGAGAAGCAATTCTTTGCTAGAATGGTCTTATAGCGCCTTTTCCAAAGAGGGACGCTGCAACTTTACAGACTTATTTGTTCTCTAGAAATAAAGGCATAGAAGTAATCTTTCATGCTACAAAACTTACAACATGTCACCGATTTCCCCTCTTAAATTTTTCAATGGCAAGAATAGATAGATATCAACCAATAGAAATGCAATCAACGAAAACTGCTAGATGTTTCGCATTACATAGTTGTATATAAATGTAGTTAATTAAAAAAAATTATCAATCCTTAAATCCCCAAAGTAAAATAACAAAAAGCAAAACTGTTTGCCAATCTTATCAGCATTGGCAGGCTGCATTAGTTTCAAGCACCATTGGTTTTGGAGTTGTATTCACTTCTCACTTTGCAGCTAGTGATTTATGCTAATTTCAACTTGTTGGAATATATATTTCAGCACATCATTTTTATTGAAAATCCATCAGAGTTTTAGAGAATAGGAGGTGACCGCAGAAACAGTGGCAAAGACAAGCTACTCCGTACCGAAACCAAGGAGCAGTAGTAAAGCTTGCCTCCTTTCATTCTTTAGTTATTCCAACAGAGACCGGATTAAGGATATCTCGCTATAAACCCAGCTGTCCCACTCGCTGTCGAATCCGGTTTATCAACATTTATATGGTAATCAAAAGGTGAGCATACAATTCAATATCCCTCCTGACTACATACACACAGGTTACTGTTTCAAGTGTAGTGGGCTCTTCTAGGCGCTTGTGACGTGTGACGGTGAAGGTTCTGAAAGAGCTTGACTGGGCCTTTAGTTCAACAAAAATGCCAAGAAGCAAATTAAGTGGCAAGAAGAGTTCTCTTAAAACCTTCCCAGGAAGCTGCTATGTTTCCGATAAGAGGGATTGGGGACTCACTGTTATAAGTGACCTAGATAGAGAGCATCCTTGTTTACTTTATATTTATGCACTATATGATAACAAGTGCAGGGTGAAAATACCCTCAAAGAAAGAAAAGAGCATGGTCCTGCCTTGTTGACAACCCCCCACCACCGAGGCTGGTTATCCATTCTCATGCCCTCATCTCCTTCTCCCAGTTCTTCTCTGTTCGTTCCTCTTTTTCTTCCTCGTCTTCTATGTTTCTTCTTCTATTTGATTATTCTTCATACTTTTTTTTCATTTCTTCCTCTTCTCTATTTGTTTCTCCTCCTCTTGCAACTCGTACAATGGGTAATCATGAGATCACGAGTTAAGATGATACAAAATCACGTGCACATGCTCATTGCATTGGTGTCAAACTTCTGTACAACTCAAAAGCTTATGAGCCACTTTGCTTAAAGTCGTCTCTTGTGGCAGATCTCTTAGCTAGAGGGAAATGGTTTTGCCTTTGCCTTCGATGGAAATTTGCATGTGGAGACACTTGGCATGCGGCCTTCGTATGGAAAAACTATTTTGCTTAGGGCTTCTATCAAGGCACTTGTACACTGAGGTCTAAAATAGAATATTACAACATTGCTGGCATAACAAGATTCCTACATACTACTACAATTGTTTACCCTTTTTACTCCCAATAGGAAAATGATCAATAAAAAAATTTCAGATTACTCTTGTTATTGATTTTATGCCACCTGCATTTTATTCCCTGAATGTACATTGTAAAATGATAATAATAACACATTAAAAGATGCTTTTTTAAATTTAATCCTTGAGAAAAAAGACAAATTAACTAATTTTAAATTACTGTCATTGACTAAAGAATTATTATCCTATGGACTTAATCCTCCTAATCATCCAACCATGAGACCCGAAGAAGCAATTCCTCTCCTGAACGGTCTTTGGCCATCTTCTCCAAAGAGAAACTCAGCAAGACGTCTTCGTTTGCTAAGGAAAAAGTCACTAAACTAATCTTTCATAAATATTGCTTAAATCTTTAGCCTATAAACCTAAAACCCAGAAAAGAAAAAGATATATAGAGCAAGATTTCACAGTTTACATGGCTATACGTTAAAATAGTCAAATTTAAAGCATATATTAATCTTTCAACACCAAAAAAAGAAAAGAGAAGGAAATTGTAATTGTCATGTGGAATGTACCGTATCTGGCCCACAGCTGAGGTTCAATACCGCGGCATTCCCGGATCAAAATGGGGAGCTTAGGATTGAGGGTCTTCAGATCTTTGTAGTTTTTACATACAAATTCTCTGCGCAGGTTTTTAAAAAGAAAAAGAAAATCGAAACAAGAATTAACCAACGAAAGAGAAATCGTCTATCATACATAAACCCTAGAACCACTCCCAAATGATTTGAGTAATTACCGATCAAGATTAACATTAAAAAAAAAAAATCGTCAAGACAACAAATGGGAAAAGATTTTCATACCGAGTTTGAGCGCTTGCAGGTGAAGTCTGGCAGAAGAGGAATCGGAGCTCCTTTAGATTCTTCGATAGCTGCTGTCTCCATGCCATCTCTCTCCTTCTCCGCCCCCCCTCTCTCTCTCTCCCTCTAAAAGTGGTCTCTCTCGCCCTCTCTCTAAAAAAATGTGTAGGCAGGAGTGAGGACACGTTTGTCAGCGACGCTGTAGATGGAGGTACTTTTGTAAAAATAAATTTCAGTACGTTACGCATAGGTTCTTCTATGCGCTCTCCCAATCATCCGTCCACAAATGGAATCGGGGAAAACGGACGGAGGATCGCGCCTTAAGGTCTCCGCACTGCCAGCACCTAAATTTGCACTATAATTCCTATTTTTTTTCCATACTCTGTAGAAAAAAAATACCTTGACATGAAGATTTTGATACGTCTTCACCTTCCGCCAGTGCGTCGGAGACGATGGGATGGTAGCGGTGGCGGTTCCTTGGCGGCATCTCGACCTGCATAAAGAGAAGAGAAACAGGGAGAACAGGCAACGCTCAAGGATTTTGGGAAAGAAGGAGGGAATTGGTTTTATTTCTCTCTTCAATTGAGCTGAAATCAGCTCTCACAGTCCCAATTAGGGCAAAGACAACAATTGCCCTCGAAAAAGAGAGCAGCTGGCTATTTATTCCCGCATTTATCAAATGAACCGAGTCAGCCTGTTAACGGATCGGGTCACAAGTCCTACCCGAACCCGACCCGTTACAGAATCTCAAACAAAAGAAAGGAGATGGGTCTGAAACGCATCAATGCTCTCCCCTTGAAATCGACCTTGTCTCAAGGTCGAAGACAGGGAATCTTTTTATCAGTTCCCAGTAATTTTCCCAGGTTGCATCCTCCAGTGGCAATTGTTTCCATTTGACTAACACTTCAGTTGTTACTTTTCCAAACCGATTCACCATTCTCCTTTCCAGAATGGTGTCTGGTTCCTTTATCACTTCAACAATATGAGAAGGCAACTGATTGTGTACCTGGATAGTATGGGCAAGCTTCCTTTTCAATTAAGAAATGTGGAAAACTGGATGAATTTTAGCTTCATCAGGCAATTCCAGTTTGTAGGCAACTGGACCTATTTTTTGTAAAATTTTATATGGTCCATAAAACAAAGGAGAAAGCTTATGGGACCTCCTTCCCCCTACTGATATTTGCCTATATGGCTGCAATCTCAAAAACACCATGTCCCCCACCTCAAAGGACCTCTCATTTCTGTGTAAGTCTGACCACTTTTTCATCCTCTCTTGTGCCAGGATCAAATTATCCTTCAACAATTGAAGGGTTGCATCTCTGTCCAACAATGCATCCTCTACAATTTGTAACCGAGCAGTTTTTGGGATATAAGAAGAGATAGTAGGAGGGACTTTACCATACAAAGCCTGATATGGAGCCATTTTTATAGCTGAATGCCAACTGGTATTGTACCAGTATTGAGCCCAGGGAAGCCATTTGCACCAATCCTGAGGTTTGTGAGAACAAAAATAACGCAAGTAAGTCTCCAAACATCTATTAACCACCTCTGTCTGTCCATCAGTTTGGGGATGAAAAGATGTACTGAGGAGTAATTTGGTTCCCTGTAAAGTCCACGACTCCTTCCAGAACTCACTGGTAAAGACAGCATCCCTATCAGAGACTATACTCTGAGGCATTCCATATAGATTGTAAATATTGTCCATAAAAGTAGCAGCTACTGATTTAGCAGTATAAGGGTGGGAAAGAGACAAGAGTGGGCAAATTTTGTTAACCTGTCAACAATGACAAAGATAACAGACTTACCTCAACTTTTTGGCAAACCCTCAATGAAATCCATGAAAATGTCTTCCCAGACATGCTGAGGGATAGGGAGAGGCTGCAAAAGTCCTGTTGGTTTGGTTGTCTCATACTTAGATCTTTGACAAATATCACATTCCCTGATGTATTTCTTAACACTATTTTTCATACCTTGCCAGTACACTACCCTGTTAAGCCTTTGATAAGTTTTTTCATACCCTGAGTGACCTCCCACAGGAGTATCATGATGCTCAGATAATAAGAGTTGGGTGAGAGAAGATGAAGGATTGATGAGGATTCTTTTTTATAGTAAAAAAGTCTACCCTTTTTCTGATAATTAGTAGTATCCAGCAGCCCAGCAGTCCATCTGCTGTCTAAGTCAGAAAAGAAAGCCTCAATACTTACCATTTTCCTTAATAAATCAATACAATCAGTTTCTACTACTGAGATTTCCAGTAGAGAAGGTGTATCAGAAGTTTCATTCCTCCTGGACAAACTATCAGCAACTACATTCTCTCTCCCTTTCTTGTATTCAACCCTATACTTGTAATTGCACAACTTCAATAACCAGGTGTGTTGGGCTTCAGTGTACAACCTCTGTTCCAGTAAGTATTTCAATGGCTTATGATCAGTTCTTACTATAAACTCCATTCCTAAAAGATACTGCCTCCACTTCTTTGTAGCTAACAACAGTCCCAACATTTCCCTTTCATATGCTGAAGCAAACTTACTAGGATTTTTCAATTCTTGACTAATATAAGCTATGGGATGATTATCCTGCATCAGGATTGCCCCAATTCTGCTGGCAGAAGCATCACATTCAATTACAAAAGAAGATGTATAATCGGGAAGAGCTAAGTGAAGGTTCACCTAGAGGGGGGTGAATAGGTGATGGCTAATCTAATGGTCACTCAATACCAAATAATGCGGAAGTAAAAACTATTATGACCTAAACAAAACTCTTACACTAAACACCACGTATAACACAAGAGTGTTGCCGAATTCCCAGTGAAGGGCTCTGGACAAACTCCTCTAGATTCCCCTTGATAAGGGTTGAGGTGCCGCGTTGGCTCTCTTGGTTGAATACAAGTGTTAGCAAACAATCCCAAGCAAGTATAACAATTAAGCACACAAGTATATCAAGCATATAAAGATGAACACAATAAAAGTATGCAAGATATAAATAAGAGACAAAGAGAGAGAGAGAGTGTGAGCAATCGCAAACACAAGGGATTTGTTTCGAGGTTCGAGCACACTTGCTCTACATCCCCGCCTTCGACACACGAAGGATTTCCACTATGTTTGATCCCAATGGATCACTCCTCGGTGCCGCAACACCTACAATCCCTCGGACTCTCTAGTCCCGTACACACCGCAAGCCCACCGGCTCGCCGAGGCCGCACCTCAAACAGGAGTTCACACACGAACTCGAAACAACCGCGAACGCACTCGTCCGCCTCCTCAAGAAACAAGAAAAGATCTCTTGGTGATCTAAACACTTTGATCACTAATAAAAGCTCTCACTACAACACTCCTATAAGATGAATAGCAATGGATAGCTCAAGTGTTTGTGTGAGAAAAACAAGGATGAGAATGGTGGAGGAAAACTCAAGAAATCTCTTTTTAACACTCTTGATAAAACTCTCCTTTTGATTGGAAATATTTGCTCTAAATCAAGTGGAGGAAAACCTCTAAATAGTTCAGGTAAAACTGGTGAAAACCCACTTGAAAATCTTGGAGAAAAATAATGCCCAAACCCTCAAATTTATAGGGCTAGAAAAACTAGCCGTTGGGGTCTGTCAGGCCTGTCGGTCGACCGTCCGGCCGACCGGCCAACGGTCATATTTCAGACCGTTTGAGCCATCGATTGACCGGTCGGTCGACCGAGCCAAGATACAGAGAGCAAGTCTCTCTGTCCGGTCGACCGCTCGGTCGGCCGGGGCCTTTCCAGAGAGCAGAGCTCTCTGGACGGTCGACGGGGTCGGTCGGCCGGCCCTCCTGCCAGAACTGGCGTGCACGTCTGTGGACGTCGGTCAACCGGGTCGGTCGACCGGCTGAAGCCAGGTCAGGTCTGAAATAGGGATTAAAAACTTGGTCTTTTGATAGAAATAAAATCCCATAAAATACTGAAAAATCTACAAAAATAGTTTTACCAATATACTTTGATAAACAAACATGCTTGCACAAAATCAAGGCATGTTATAAAAGATTTGGACTATTTTTGTAAGTTGGAAATATTGGCTCAAATGAAAAACAGTATTTTCCAAAACTTATTTTTCCAAACTTTGTTTTTCCAAACATCTCCAAATACAAAAACAAGATATTTAAACAACTTTGAAAGCATAGGGTGTATGGATATGATCCACTACACAAACATGGTGAAATATCTATGTTTTTGATATTAAGCTCTAAACTTAGTTTTGGTTAAAACATGTATATAAGAAATTCCAAAAATCAAACATGTTTTTTCTAAAAATGAAAATCTTTTGTAAAAACAAAACTATCAAGAGTGTGTGTGTATATGTACTTGAGCAATCCACCAACTACTCTATCCTTTACATTTTATCTAAAAACAAAATCTTATAAAACAAACCTAGACACAAGTCTTCATTTTCTTGAAGTCTTCACTTGAAGCCTTCTCATCTTCTTGACTTGGTCCAAACACGATCCAATGGCTCTTGGATCAAACCGTGCTAGCTCCAAAACTTGACTTCAAATCCTTTGTTGAAGCTATGCACTTACTAAGATCTTGATCATAAATCTGTCACTAATTAAATACAAGATCATTAGTATTATAACTACATGAGTTGATCATCATCAAAACTAGAGTGATGGGCCTCCGGGCCAACACTAAGACTGGTGGATTGGTGAGGACTTTTTTAATGCTTCAAATGCCCTCTGAGCTTCTTCATTCCAATTGAAGGCAAGCTTCTTGGTAAGAGCAGTAAGAGGAGCAGCAAGGGTGCTATACCCTTTGATAAATTTCCTATAGTAACCAGTCAGTCCTAAAAATCCTCTCAATGCCTTCAAAGTTCTGGGTACTGGCCATTCCACCACAGCTTGTATTTTACTTTGATCAACAGCCACTCCTTGAGCAGATACAACATGCCCCAGATAGGCTACTTCTGGCACCCCAAATTGACATTTGCTTCTTTTTGCAAAAAGCTGGTTCTTTTTCAAAATGTCAAACACTATCCTCACATGCCCCAGATGGTCCTGCAGATTTCTGCTGTAAACAAGTATATCATCAAAAAATATCAGCACAAACTTCCTAAGATAAGGTGTAAAGAGCTCATTCATCAATGCTTGAAAGGTAGCAGGAGCATTAGTTAAACCAAAAGGCATGACCAAATATTCATAATGGCCTGTATGAGTCTTAAAAGCTGTTTTAGGTATATCCTCTTCTTTCATCCTAATCTGATGATATCCACTTCTTAAGTCAAGTTTAGAAAAAATGTGTGCCCCATATAATTCATCAAGTAACTCATCAATTAGAGGTATTGGATATTTATCTTTGACTGTCTTCTGATTCAATGCCCTGTAATCCACACATAACCTCCATGTGCCATCAGTTTTCTTTACCAAGACAACTGGAGATGCATAAGGACTCCTACTGTTTCTGATAATCCCTGTTTCCAACATTTCATCCACCATTTTTTCTATGATATTCTTTTGCTCCCAATGATGCCTATAGGGTCTCAAGTTGATAGGTTCAGTACCAGGTACTACTGATATTTGATGGTCATGGCTTCTCTTAGGTGGAAGACCCATTACTTCTCCAAAAACCATATCATATTCCTTACATAAAGACTGCAGCTGAAGACTGCATTCTGGATCAGGTTGAAATTCTGTCTGATGGCAAATGTATAAAACCCATCCCTTAGCTGACTGATATAATATTTTTTCCATTACCTTAGCTGAGACTATTTCCATGTCATTAGATGGTACCCCCTGCAGCTCCCAAGAATGGTCCTCTTTAGTGATTTTCACTTTCCTTTCTTTAAAGTTCACAGTTATCTTATTCAAAGTCTGCAGCCAATCTATTCCCAAAACCATTTGGCATCCCCCTATTGGTAATACATGGAAATCAGTTACAATTTCCAACCCTTGACACTTGAAGCATACTGACCTACATAACCCTTCACTCTGTAACTTGTCATCACCAGCTATGGTCACACTGAAAGCTAACTCAGGTGTGACTATCAGCCCTGTTCTCTCACAACCTTTGGGTCAATGAAATTATGGGTAGAACCTGTATCCAACAGCACATTAACAGGTTTTCTGTTTATCTGTCCAAGGAGCCTAATAGTCTTGGGTGATACACTTCCTTCCATAGCATTGAGTGACAGTTCATGCCCATTTTCCCCTAGTACTTCCTTTGGTTTTAACAGAATTTCCTCATCCTGCTCATTCTCAGAATCCTCACACTCAATCAACATTAAGCTTTTACCTTTGCACTTATGGCCTGGACTATAAGGTTCATCACATTTAAAACATAGACTCTTCCTTCTATACTCTTCCACCTGAGATGGAGACAACCTTCTTATTGGTGTAAATGTTGCTGTATTAGCATCTTTTCCAGCAGCTGAAACCATGGGGTTTTTTGTACTTAAAAGAGGAATACTAGCTGACCCCCTATAAGGAACAATTCTGTTTTGTTTCTTTTCTTCTACTGTAATAATTTCCCTGGCAACTGCACTTCTATAAGCTGATGCCATGGTCATTGGCTTATCCAATTTGACCTTCCCTCTCAAATCTTCACGCAGACCAGACAAAAACAAACTGATCAAATTTTTCTCAGTCTCCTCAATCAAATGAGCCAATCTAATGAAGGCTTTATGGTATTCTTGCACTGATCCTGTCTGCTTCAGGTTAGCCAGAGCAGCAAGTGGATCATCCAGATCATCAGGCCCATACTGCAAGATCATCTCATCATAAAATTCAGGCCAGGTGACTGCTCCTCCCTTCTGTTTCTCCAACCATCTCTACCATTACAGAGCCTCCCCTTGCAGGTAAAAAACACAAAACTCTACTCGATCTTCTACTGGAGTGTGATGAATGGTGAATACATGCTCCAGCTAGTACAACCAATTCAAGATGTCTCCGTCACCCCTGAATATAGGAATTTCCACCTTAGGATTTTTAGGAAGAGGAAGCTTACCAGGTGTAGTGAAGGACACTGGAGATTTCTGGTTCTTTCTCAAGAAGTAATCTGTTTTTCCTCCGAACATCGCGGTCTGCTTCAAGTGTGGAGAGGTAGTGGACACTACAAATTTAGGGCTCACCTTAGGTACCCCAGTAAGAGGAGCTTCATCTCTCCCTGATTCACCTTTTTCCTTATTCACAACTCTAGAATCTTGGTACAATCTTGCAATCATTCCAATTAGTTCTTCATGTCGAAGATCCATCCTCTCTTCAAGAGATCGAAACCGATCATCAATGGATCTCATCTTATCACTCACCTTCTCCTCAAGCATCCGAGTTCTCAGTGCCGTTCTTTCATCAATAGCTCTGAATCGGAAGTCATTTTGACCTTCTTTTTGAGAAGACGAGCCCTCGCCGAGAGTCTTTTCTTGATCTAACTCTTTCTTAGAATCCCAACCTTCATCAAAAGAAACTGATCCTCGTGGTTCAGCTTTCGGAGTAAGATCGTCGCCGTCCCCTCCTTGATCCTCAGGAAACCCTGGAACCTGAGGCTCTGATACCATTGATACGTCTTCACCTTCCGCCAGTGCGTCGGAGATGATGGGATGGTAGCGGTGGCGGTTCCTTGGCGGCATCTCGACCTGCATAAAGAGAAGAGAAACAGGGAGAACAGGCAACGCTCAAGGATTTTGGGGAAGAAGGAGGGAATTGGTTTTATTTCTCTCTTCAATTGAGCTGAAATCAGCTCTCACAATCCCAATTAGGCCAAAGACAACAATTGCCCTCGAAAAAGAGAGCAGCTGGCTATTTATTCCCGCGTTTATCAAATGAACCGGGTCAGCCTGTTAACGGATCGGGTCACAAGTCCTACCCGGACCCGACCCGTTACAGAATCTCTAACATAAGAAAGGAGATGGGTCTGAAACGCATCAGATTTTCTCTAAATAACTTACTCATCATAAGCGTATAAGTCTTTGTAATGTTGTTTACAAGATCCTTGCAAAGATGTTTGGCGAATAGATTAAACCTTGTTCATTTGATCTAGTTCTTTATCGTTAAAAGTGCTTTTTTGTCATGTAGGAATATCACAGACAATTATGTCATTATTGCGGAACTTGTACACCTTTCCAGGAGAAAAAGAGATTCACTGTAAAGATCAACATAGGCCCTGTTTGGTTAAGGGTGGAAGTGAGGAAGTGAGGAATTGAGGAAGTAATAATAATTCCTTTTGGAACTTGAGAATTGGTTAGTAAGTTTTCCGGTGTTTAGATGTTATTAGGAAGTGTGATTTGAAAAATATTTTGTCTTTTCTGGTGTTTGAACGGTAATGTGAAAGTGGAAGCGGAAAAGTTGACCACAAAGTTGACTGTAAAATAATATTAAAATAAAAATTAATTAAAAAAATAAAAAATAGACTGTAATTAGAATGCAAGTGAGATTTACATGGTCAAAAAATTAACTGTTTTGTTCTACAATTTATTACAAATGTGATTTACATGATCACAAAATTAACTGTAGCACTTTGGAAGTGAGGAAATGGTTGTGTAAAAGAGAAAATATAAAAAGAAAAGATGTTTTCTTTTTTTTTTCTGGTGTTTGGATAGATAAGGATGTGAGCAATTATATTTCCTCACTTCCGCACACTTCCTTGCAACCAAACAGCAAACCAAAATATATTTGTTGACTCAATTCTCCCTAGGATTCAAGGAAGTGGGCGGAAGCAAGGAATTAGGGGAAGTGTTATTTCTCACTTTCTTATTTATTCAAACACTGAAAAAGAAAATTGAGAAAAATTTCTTTTCCTTTTCTCAACTCTTTTACACAACTATTTTCTCACTTTTAGAGTGTTACAGTTAATTTTGTGGTCATGTAAATCTCATTTGTAATAAGTTGTAGCTCAGATAGTTAATTTTGTGCATGTAAATATCATTTGCATTTTAATTACAGTCTAATTTTTATTTTTCTTAACTAAATTTTATTTTAATATTATTTTGCGGTCAACTTTGAGATCAACTTTTTCACTTTCACTTTCACATTACCATTTAAATGTCAGAAAAGACTTAACATTTTTCAAATCATGCTTTTCAAGGATAAGATAAGAGGAGGTCCTAAATGCAATCAATGCGGAGATTATGGAGTCTAGTAATAACTCTAAGGCACTCTCATATAAAGACTAGAAAAAAAATTTAATAATTTTAGAGTGAAAATGCTATCTTTTTTATGTTGTTGCGGGAAGTTCTTATTCTAGCTTCTCATGCGTCATTCCCATTTTATCGTGTGTACCTTGGAGTTTTAAAAGATAATACCATCGCCAAGTCTTGAAACAAAGTCACATACAAGAAAGTTTTATTATGGTTTTAATTTGAACTAAAATTTGCCGGATAAAAGAAAAGATTTGAATTGTTGTCCAAAGAAGAATAGCGGAGAGGCATTGACCCGGGGCAGTTTATTCTAAACTTTATTTAGAAATTAGATTTGCTGGTTTATGATCTAAGCTAGAGGTGTCATAGATGCAGATTATCTGCGAATATCCGCATCCGAATTCGCCTCCAACCCAGATACATATATTATTTTTTCACATTCGTCAATATTCGTATCCATATCCGAAAGTTAGATGCGGATACAGTAAAAGCAATATCTTATTCGTATCCGATCCAATGTCTGAAAGTTGGGTACTTGATAATGATATCCACATGAAAGAGATTATTTTTCAATAGAATGAGGCAATAGATTTTGATATTTTGAGTTGGTGAAAAAGTAATAGTTAAAGTATTCGATTCTTACAAGAATAGCACGAGATATTTTGAGTATTTAGACATCAATCGTGATATTCGAATCAGCATTTAACACCGGAGGTCGTGTAATCTATTGCTATAGAAGCCGACTGCCAATAGATACGGTGGAAGTATTGATATGTACACAATAATATCAGAGTATTTATCACATTTTATATTTTTATAGATAAGATAAAAAGTAATATAAATATATATGTTTAGTTTATTCTTAACCTTATCCAGTTTTATATATCCGATTAGTATTTGCATCTGATCTGCTATTATCAGATCCGTATCCGATGTCCGATTTTAACGGATACGAATATCATTTTTTCACATCCGTCTATATCTTATCTATCCGTATCCAAATTTTCAGTGCGGATACGGATAAGATAAAGATAATATTCGATCCGTATTTGATCCGATGACTAGCCCAGCTAGTAGCATTTGCTTGTGTATGGATGCATATGAGTTTATTGGAATTGAAGGCTTGTGGGCTAAGATACTTGGAGCCCAGTGGGCTGATTTTAGGTGTCTATTAGAGATAGTGGTTTGACCAGGTTTAAAATAATAAAGCTTTTTCATCCCCGAGGTGATTGTTCGGGCTTTTTTTTTTACTGAAAAGTGATGGTCATCCATACTTTCACTTTTCTACTTTTCTCCAACATGTTTGATTTCTATGATGAATTTCGATTCTTGTCAATTTGTGAAGCAGAGGGATAAATTCTGGAGACAATGAGAAAGGATGGCTACTGTTGTTCTGATGAGATGCCCAATATAGACTCAACTATGGTTCCGGAACTGACGGTTCCAGCTTCGGAACCGGCGGTTCCTGGTTCTGCCGGTCAGGCAGGTCGGTTCCTATTTCGGTTCTAGTTCCGGAATAAGTCCATCTGATTTCTGAACCGGTTGGATCCTGTCCCAGATCCGGATGGACCCGGGACCCGGATCTTTTTTAACTCTGTTTTTTATAATAGGTAAAAATAGGATATTAAAAATAATTAAATAATTAAATTTCTACATAATTATTTCCAATTATTACTTATTTAATATTTAAAGAAATAAACAAAATAATTTTAAAAATAAAAAATGGCTTGAACTTAACCTTTACCATAGTTAAGTTGCCAACGCATCCTCTTGGGGTTTAGAGGAATCAAACCCACGTAGTTCTCTTACCTTAGTCCCCGTACTTTACCTTAATCACTTCTTTTGGTTCCGGTGGTTATCTCTTTCATAAAGTCTTCACTTTGTTCTCGCACGTTTTCTTGTTGCCTTAAAACTGCTTTTGTTCAATCATCAAGACATGCTTGGACCTCCACTGAGTCGGGAGACATACTCGAATGGATTTGGTCCAAGATACTTCTCCTCGCACTGAATGCTTGATCCACTGCTATTGTTGGCACAAGCATTGCTAAAATTTGGTTAGCGATAATTGTCATGATTGAAAATTATGTTGAATGCTCTTCCACCATTGCAGGATTGAAAATTTTATATTTTGAAAATCTTCACCAAACTTAAATGAAGTGATTAAATAACTATCAAGCTCGGAGTTTAAGCTTGATGAAGAAGAACCCTGGTTTTTTGGCTTTTTGCAATAGTAGTTATTATCCTCTACTAAGTTTAGAGGTATCCTCAACTTTACTACTAGCCTGGCCATGACGAGAGGTATTAATACTTGAACTATATGCTCCATTATATCCATTATATAAAACATAAATTTTTTTACTTTACTAAATAAATCATAAAACATCTTCATCCACTTGAAGAATTTCACATATATACACGTCCATCAAAAGTGTTAAAAAATCACGCAATTCTTTTTTTTTTTCCTTTTTAATAAAGCTTATGTACTGTGCGTATGAGAGTACTCTAGTTGCTTGAAGATTTAATGCATTTTTACAATAATTTATAAAAGCTAATTTTTCATCGAAATTAAAAGACAAGTGTACAACGGCAACCATTTGTGCTAATTCATCTCTATTTTTAACATCATAGAAATGAAATAATTGAGAAATAGTATCGGCAGCGTACCTTGATATTTGAGTTTGCGTTTTTGTGAGACCGGCTTCACAAGGATGTGCCCTCCTCAGATGCTTTCGATATGTTCCATAGCCACCGGAAGCGAACCACTTGTAAGTTTTTGAACAATGCTTGCAATTTATACTAACGACAGTGCCCGCATCATTCTTGATTTTCGTAAAATGATATACGAAAAGATCATACTTTAATCTTTAGCTAGCGGTAGCGATAGCGGTATTTTCTTCACCTCTATCGTTGGCTTGAGTTTCAGACCATTCGGTTGGAATATTGATTTGCTCATCTTCTTTGGGTTATATTTCTAATTCATCATTGTCAAGACCGTAATTCATCTCCGTTGATTGCAAGAAACTGAAAATATCATTTCCAGCGACAAACTAATTTTCACCAATCTTGTTCTTGCCTTTTGCCAATGAACTTCCACTTGCCATGGAGAGTACGAAAATTGGATAGTGCTAAAGATTTTGAAGAGAAATTATAGAGAGATAAAAGATTATGAAAGGAAATTTTGTAGAGAGATTATGGAGATTGGAGAGAGATTATGAAGACTTGGAGAGTTGGAGTCTTGGAGAGAGATTTTGTAGAGAATTATAGAGAGATATTATAGACTGAGAGAAATTTTGTTGAATTTTGGTGTGGAGGAGAATGAGAGAACTTAGGCCTTATTTATAGATATAAATAATATATAAAAAATTAAAATTTTTAAAAAAATATTCCAACTCCAACGGTCCAATTTTAGACCATTGGAGAGGCCAATGTTCAAGGCTAATGTTCATTTGAACGTTGGCCTCTCTAACGGTCAAAAAAAGGACCGTTGGAGAGAGCAAGTCCTGGTCCATTTGAACCAAGACCAATGGACCATAGGTCCATTTATAAAAAAAAAGGCCCGCATAATAGAAACTGCCTAGCCCGCCCGCGCTCGAGCCCAGGCAGGCCTGCGAGTGCAGGGCGGGGCCGGAAATTTAAAAAATAAAGGAAAGGCCCTAAAAAAAGTAAATTGGGAATTGCCAGTTCAGAACTTGGAATCGATGGTTCCCGGTTCGGGAACTCACCAACCGAAACTGGCCTGGGAGCTGGCCAATTCCGGCTCGGTTTGAAATTGTCGAACCAGTGGCCCAGGCCGATTCTGATTCCGATCTGGTCAATTCTCGGTTTGGTTCGCCGGTTCGAACTGAATTGGGGTCGGGTCTAGGTCTACATTGTGTAGTATGGTTGAGTTCGTATATGGATGTTTATATGAGCTTGTTGGTGTAGTGCTCAAAATTATGACCCCCGACGAGATTACGACACTTGACTCGTCTCATCCAACAGATCTCACCCAACCACCTGGCTACCAGAGCGGTTACAACCACTAGGCACGTGGGGGATTATGGATGCAGATCTAGACCTTAATCTTTGCCAGCTAGTACAGCCCTGATAATCACGCGCCACTCAAACCAATTACGACTAGGACGTTACATGCAGTTTATGATCGTGGCCAGATTCAGAGGCGAAAATCTTGGAGGCTATAACTCAGCTCGCTATCCTTCAACTATAAAAGTCAATCTCTTCCTTTTTTACATGAGATCAACCATAGGGAATTGAATCTGTAACAGAGTGTTGAGAATTCCTTGTAATCTTTCTGATTTAGTAGAATATTTCTCTCTTTTCACCGTGATTTTTTCTCTCTGTGGATTTTTCACGTAAATTCTCTGGTGTTTATGTTGCTTTACTTTCTCACTTACAAATTGAGAATAAATAAATTTACAGATGAATTTACCTCTATATTTTGGCGCTTTCATTGAGAGCTCTAAGTCAATACTCAAAGTTCTCCCATCCACAAACCCTGTTCCTCAAAAAACCTCAACAACATCGAAAATGGCTCCTCCCAAGAAGAACGCCTCCCAGGACACAACCGCTGCTACTGCCAAAAACAAGTCGGTAACCGCCGGGCTACAGGGATTATCTACCCTCCTCCCCACCTGAACATTCACTTTGAAGACATCGATGAAGAACACTCTTTCCCAACTACCACGCCGGAGGTGGGGACCAACCAGCCCGAGACATGGCTCCCCACCGAAAGTCAACTTCTTCAGATGCTCGCCAGCCTCCAAAAATAATTGGACGAGCTGCGGGCGGAGGCATACTGTATACATGAGAAGGATTCCCTAGAGAGAGATGCGACCATACGCGTCCAGTATCGGCTTCTCACCCAGATTGAGATCTTCCGCAGATCGCCGTCCTCCGAAATCCACGGGGGAGGGTTCACGGGCTCCCCTGCCACCACCTCTGTCGACAGGGACCGCTTGCACTGAGAGTAAACGAAATGTGATAGGTCACTCTCCCCTAGTGAAAATCAGCACTCTAAGAACTCTGGGTCGCGCAAAGTCCTGAAGACTCTCCGAGTGGAGGATATAGAGCAAATTATTCAGAAGCAGATAGAGAAGGCTAGTTAACTTCTCTAGAAGGAGATGGAGCCTTATGGCTCGAGCATCCTCAACTCTTCGCTCTCTAAGGAGATCACTTCTCACTGCTTCTTGAAGAAGTTTGTAATACCGAGCTTCGAATGCTACTCGGGAGCAACTGACTCCATCCAGTACCTTCGTCAATATCAAGACAAGATGACAGTTCATTCTCTCGACAACCTACGCTTGAGCCATGTGTTCACATCCAGTCACAAGGGCGTTGCTTATGACTCGTTCAATTCACTCTCGAGACAAACTCTCTGGAGCTTCGAGGAAGTGAAGCAGGCCTTTTATCACCAGTATGCTTCCCGACGGGAGTTGAGGAAGAATAGCAATCACCTACTCACCATCAAAATAAAGCTTGGGAAGAGCCTCAAACAGTATGTTGGATATTTCCAGAGCTAAATGGCTTTGTGTATAACTGCAATAATGACATGACTGCCACTGCATTCATCAGTGGGATGCAAGTAACCAACTCCTACAAATATTTGGTGAAACACGAGGTCAGCAAGATGAGGGACGTCCTCGCCCCATGCCCAGAAGTATATTTATTGGCCCAAAGGCCCATCACTCTAGTTTTGATGATGATTAACTCATGTAAATATAGTACTAATGATCTTGTGTTTATAAGTTTTAGATTTTCTATCAAGATCTTAGTCAGTGTTTAGCTTCAACAAAAGATTCGAAATCAAGTTTTGAAACTAGTACGTGTTGATTTAAGAGCTCGCATTTCAAGATCGCATCAAGTACTCATAGGAGTCTAGCTCTTTGGATCAAGTTTTGGACCAAGTCAAGATGGAGAAAGAGATTTTCAAGAGAAAATTTTCAAGACTTGAGTCGAGTTTGTAAGTGTTAAGATTTTGTGTTTATAAATAAAATGTAAAGGATAGATTAGTTGTGGATTGCTCAAGCTCATATACACACACAATATTTATATAATGTTTTCATAATAAATAGTATTAGAAAAGATTTTGTTTTTAGTTTTAAATATTTTGGTTTTGAGCTTCAAGAACATATCTTTTGAGTTTCATGAATAGATTTTATAAAAAACAATTTTACATGTTTTATATGTGTTTTGAATTTCATCCATACACATTGATGGTTCAAACGTTTAAAAAAACTTATTTGATGTTTCTATTTCATGTGTTTAAGTTTTATTAAAGTCAAAACTTTTTTTAGAGCTTATCGTCAAAAACATATATATTTCATCTTATATGTGTATTGGATCATATCCATACAAACTATGCTTCAAAAGTATTTTAATATCTTGTTTTTTATTTGGACAAGTTTTGAAAAAAAATCGGTTTTTCATTTAAAAGTTTGATTTTGAAAATACCGGTTTTTGTTTAAAACTAAATTTCTATGTCACAAAAATAGTTCAAATTGTTTGTAATATGTGTTGATTTTTTATCATACATATTTGTATTTCAAAGTATTGATAAGAACTTATTTTTGAGGATTTTATGTTATTTTATTAGAATTTATAGGGTTTCAAAATACCAAGTTTTCAGGGCATCTGGCGGTCGGCTGACCGGTCGACTGAACCATGGTCAGTCAATTGATGTGCATAAAATGTGCACACTGTCCTGGCTTGATGGCCGGTCGACCAATCAAGAGAACAGAGCTCCCTGGTTCTTGCCTCGGTTGACTGACAGGTCAAGACCTGGGTGCGGTCGACTGGGCGGTCAACCGGCAACCCTAATGATCTGAAAAATGACCGTTGGCCGGTCAACCGACAAACCATCTGGATCCTAACGGCTAGTTTTCTGCAACCTATAAATTGTGATGTTTTGGGCCAGTTTTGATTAAGATTTTTGGGAGAGTTTTCTAAAGCTATTTTTCAGTCATCCACAAAAATTTTTCAACAAGATTTTAGAGCTTTCATTTCCAAATCAAAAAGAGTTTTTTAACAGTGAATCTCTTGATTTTATCAAAAGCTTTCTTGAGTTTTGTACCTCCAAATCTATCCAAGTTTTTCTTACACAAGTTTGAACTTTACATTGCTATATCAATCTTATAGGATTCTTGTTGTGAGAGAGTTATTTTTGTGATCACAAGTGTTCCACCCCCTTGTATTAGGAATTTGTAGAGGTGCAGCCTTGGCGAACTTGTGAATTCGTATTATGTTGTTCTTGCGGGAACAAGTGAGGGACTTGTGAGTCCAAGAGTTCTAATGTGAATTCGTTGTAGGTGTTGCGGCACCGAGTGATCTTGTGGGAACGATTCTAGTGGAAATCCTTCATAGTGTTGAAGACGGGGACGTAGAGTAAGTGTGCTCGAACCTCGAAACAATTCTCCCGTGTTTGCGATTGCTCATCTCTCTCTCTCTTACTTATATTTATATATCTTGCATACTTATATTGTTTATCTCTTTATATGCTTGATATATTTGTGCTCTATTGATACATATGCTTGGGTTGTTTGTTTGCTCACACTTTATTCAACCAAGAGAGCCATAGTAGCATCTCTACTCTTAATTTAGAGGAACCTTGAAGAGATAGTCCAGAACCCTTCACCGGGAATTCGGATACACTCTTATGTTATACTTTTTATGTTAGTATTATAATTTTAGTTTGCATAATTAGTTTTTTTAATTCCGCGTTGTTTTGCATTAGATTAGTTTGTCACCTATTCACTCCCATCTAGGTGATTTACAATTGGTATCAGAGATTGGTGCTCTTAATTTGGGTCTAACAACCTTGAGCTAAAGATCATCATTTAGCTAATCACAATATTTGTACACACACTCATGGATTTCATGACACCTCCCATGTTTGACATTCTTAACCTCCAAACTTGGAAAGTTAAGATGTCCATGTACCTTAAAACCCTAGGTATTCATGTTTATTTTGTCACTATTAAAGATTCTTATTTTATAAATGGCAAATATCTAGAAGCTAATGCGAAAGCCCTTTATGCTTCAAAGTCAGCCTAAATGATGATTTATCTAGGGTTTCTAACATTGAGTCGGATTTTATAGTATGGAACACTCTTTGCTCTCTTGGGGAACAAACGCCATATGCCAAGGAGAGTGACTCGGATGATGGAAGTGCTACTTTCAACATGTGCTACATAGTTCAAGGGGATGACCCTCTTAAGGTAAATTCTGATTCCGAGCTCGATGAAGAAGTTGAGATGCTATATGATGACCTTGCATTTTTTGCCAAAAACTTCTTGAAAAATATGATTTGCTAAAAATGAAAAATAAAAAATTGAAAAATAAAAATAATTTTGTGTTAAAAGAAAAAGATTCTTTTAAAAATAAATTTAAATGTGTTTCAAAGAAAATGAATCTTTGAAAAAGAAAATTATTTTGGCGAAAAAAGAAAAGGAGATTGTTTTGAAGGAAAATGACTCCTTGAAAAGAAAATAGTTTTGAAAGAAAAAGAAAATATTTATATTTCTAAAAGGAAAAAAGATTTTGTTTCTCATGTTTCTTCTTCCAAAATTGATAATGATATTTGCATTGTGAAGAAGAAAATTGATAGTTTGGGTTTCACTCTGAGCCAATGTGCATTTAATCATAATAGATTGGGATCAGTGTTTCACAAGAAACAAATTTCACATGCTTATGTACAAACCCCATGGCATACGTATGCACACCATGCTCACACTCACACCACTCATATGCATGATAGAATGTACACATATACACATTATGTAACGCCCCGATTCCACGGATACGGGGACGTCACTGCGACGTATATACGTAGGTCAGGAATTGCCCCCACGTATATACGCTAAGCATAAAAGTACAAGCAAGGATCAGAGTACAACACAAAGCGTGGTATACATACATATGCCAACATGAAAATACATGTACAAAGTTATACAGGATATGATAACTATTACACTTTACAAGTGTCATTTATCACAACCAAGTCCAAAAGAACAAGATACAAGAATGTATACAAAAAGCTCACGAGTAGAAAGAAGATCCCGTGAGTCAAAAATGAGGAGTCTGGCACAAGGGAACTGGAACTAGTCAGCTTGCCCACTAAGGTAGGCTCGATCCTCAGCAGTTGGCTCCACTTCGGTCCAAGCTTCGGAATCTGGATATGCAAATCCAAGGGAGTCAAGACATATAAACAATAAACGGACTACAGCCAAGTGGCTAAGAGACATGAATAAGTAGTATGAAACAATATAAGGAATATCAGCTAACAAGTATGAAAAGCATGAAGAGATAAAGTCCTAATACATTAGATCTACTGTTAACATCTTATTATTATTACTTGTCTTACTGTGATATCTAGCTATGTGACCCAGCGTCCCAGAGCACATAGATCCATATCCTAGTAAAGCAAGGTTGTTATTGGAAATCAGCGGTTGTATCGACGAACTATGTTTACAGTGGACCCGTACATGCCCGGGATAACGGTCCAGGATTGTTCCGTTACTTGGTGACGGAAGCCAGCCGCTAGGCTAAACAGGAGGGACTTATGTATGCCCTTATCATGATGGTACCAGTAATAGAGGGAGCAAGCACTCCCCTCGGTCCCCTGGAGGCCCACAGGTCAGACCGGAACATGAGTTGCACAACATTCCTAAAAACCACTGTAAACACGAACACATATCGATATCCGCATGTTTTCCCCCGACCCATATGTAAGTTGGTCCATTTTATGCAAAAGTCAAGTGTATCATGCTTGGTTCAAGTGATGGCATGATAAGTGGTGATATTCACATATTAACAAGTTATGGAGCGATGATATGTAATAACAAGTCATGAAGTAATATGAGATAATGTCTATCAAGTAACATGTCATGTAGTACCAGTTAAGAAGCAAGAACAAGAATAATATGCCACACATGTATCAATGATAAGATCCAATCCCAGAAAAGAAATCAACTAAGTCAAACAGTCAGAATTAGTCGACTATGTGGAAGGATTAGTCGACTAATAGGGGTCTTAAGTCGACCAATGATCTGGATGAGTCGACTAAAACTGGGTTCCAGAGAGTTGGAATTCTGTTTCAGGAAAGTTAGTCGACTAGGGTTGTAAGGGTAGTCGACTAACAGGGAACTACTAGTCGACTAACGGATACTTAAGTCGACTAAGTCTGTGATACAGAGAGTTGGGGTTTATTTCAGGAAAATATTAGTCGACTAAGGTAAAAATGGTAGTCGACTAATGGTCTCAAGTCGACTAATATCTAAGCTAAGTCGACTGGAGCCGAGAGTTGGGTTTTCTGGTTCAGGAAAAGGCTAGTCGACTAGGGTCAAGATAGTAGTCGACTAGGGGTCTCTAGTCGACTGGTAATAGGATCTAGTCGACTAAAACTGTGAAATCAGAAAATGTTACGTTTCAACTAAGGTGGGTTAGTCGACTAGTCCCTAGGTCTAGTCGACTAATCGTGGGAAAACAGCAAACAGAACAGATTTCTAGGGTTTTGTTTGAGGGTCTAAAAATATGATTTTTATGTCACAAGTGTGCATGATTTGTCAACACAAGTACACAAAGGAGTTTACAAGTCTTGGTGAGTAAATATACTCACCTCGAACGGTTAATCGAAGTTCTATGCGAGTTCGGAAGAGATCGTAGTCGACGGTATCACCCACTCGATCCTTGGCGATACTTCCGACGAAGAGAGATGCGATCCAAATTCAGGTAGAGAAGGTTGCTAGAGATGGAGATGAAAACCTAGGTGAGCTTTGGAGTTAGGGTTTGAGATGGAGAAGGAAATGGTGAAGGCTATTTTCTTGGTGAAGTGAAGAAAAGAGTAAAAGAATGTAAAGGAAAACTTATATAGGATTTGATTTTGTAAAGGAGATGCAAATAAAGAATTTGAGAGGGGGTTTTGTGCAAAAAGGGGAGGTGAGGTGTCTCTCCTAGCCACCACTTGGCCGGCCATGGGAGAGAGAGAAAAGATGGGCATTTAATGAGGAAGTAGGTGAGAAAATGTGTGGAGTTGAAATTTTTGGAGAAAATGGAATTTTGGAAAATGGAAAAAAACTTGTGGTTGTGGAGGAAAGAAATAAGGAAAGGAAAAAGAAAAGAAATCATAAGGGAGAATATATTTTCTCTTGGATTTAGAAAATAAAATATTGAAAATACAAGTTCCCGGGTTTAAGTCGAGGATGCGGAAAACATTTCGGGAAATACCGAAATCGTCCGAAATTCAAGTATCTCGAACGACTCGTAAATTTTACCAAAAATCAATAATAATATATGAAGACGTATAGTGAAATCCGTTTGAAGAAATACTTTATAGTTTTAAAACTAAAAATCCCGGAATCAGTAATTTACCGACTCCGTTGAAATTTTCATAAATTCATAAAATTCTCAGAAAAAGTATTTAAGTAGGAAATATCATTCTAAGAAATAAGGTCTAAAGACTCTTCTAGAAATTCTTAACCGTTTGTAAAATAAAAATCCAGGAATCGATCAGCGACACTGGTCGACACCGGGTTTGAAGAAATTTATTTTAATTCAGGAAAAATCCAGAAAATCATAGAAAATCTAATATATTGGAAAATGATATTTGAAATTGAAATCGGTCAAATACAGGAAGTAAATCGAAAAATACGGTCGAAAACTGAATACGCAACTAAGTACGTATTCTGGGAACAGGGTATTACACATTATGCCGCAAAGGCCATCTTACAAAATTTTGTTTTAATAAAATTAATTCTTTAAATTTTGCAAATTAAAATTTTGAGTTCCTTATAATGCTAACCCCCGTGGACCCAATAAGAACATATGGATACCAAAATCCCCACATCTTATTTTTGATGTAGGTGTGGGCTCTCACAAGATGTGAGGGGATGCTGCCTTGGTGGTGGATGCACTCGAAGCTTGATGGACATACCTAATTGATGCATCACTATTAAGGAAGTATGGTGGAAGACCACCTTTGCTTTGGAGAAATGGATTGGTTACACAGTTTTGGATAATCATCTCATCTTCTATTTTAAAATATTTTAAATGCTTATATGCTAGTATAGTGACTTAAACTCTATCCTATGTAGTTTTGTGCTTATAGATGAGTTGATTGGTTGCCTTACTATACATGTATTTTGAAAATAGTATTCGTGTTTTCAATAAATTTACATGCCTATTCTTTATTCATGTTTTGTATGATTTTATGTCTATATCATGTTGATATGCAAATTTTAATTAAAACTTGTATTATCCATGTACAATTTTTGAGTTACATGTTATACATGATCTATTCTATTATGTACTCATTTGTTATTTGATTATATATTGTATGTCCTAGTTTTGATGATTCTTACATGATTATATGACATATATTATGTTTTGAGAAAAAGAATTTCATGTTTGTTTTGTTTTGAGCATTATTATTTATTTTCATGAATATGTCATTTACATGATTCTTGTACACTCACAATTATGTTTTCTCATGATTTTATTTTCATGAGCATGTTTTTTATGCTTTATAGATCTTGAGTGTCAATTTTTGTGAATTTAACATGCTTTCATTAGGTATATATGATTTGGTTTTATATTTGAAGAATTTTTAACTAGTTTTTCAAAAACTACTTTAAACTAGTTATTTATTCTTCACTTGGTAGTCTTTTTAACTATGCTAATATTTTTCAAATCTTAATCTTTTGAAAACCCTACCTCAAGGGCGGTTGGTTGGGAGACCATGCCTTATGTGCCTTATTGAACATCTTTTTAACATGTGTAAGATAATGGTAGATTAATATGAGTTATACACATAATTTTCATGTAATTCTATTTTTGTATACTCATATGTGTTTTCTATATATGTATGCACTAAATTTCAAATGGTATTTCTATTTTCATACATACATATATATGGTTTAGATTGTACTTATTTTATAATACCAAATATTTTATTTAAGCACAAGCTGTTTATGCTAAGCTTGACTTAAATGTTAATTGGTATCTTTACAAGCTTATCAATTGTATTTTTTGTATCAAAATGTATTTCATGTTTCACCTTCAATTGATATCAAAATCTTCTATTGGTATCTTAAAAATTTGTTTATCCACAAGTAGTACCAACATTTGTTTTGTCAACTATTTGTTTTCAATTTATATCGAAATTTATTTTATGACTTCAAGAAATTTCAAAATTTGTTTTGAGTGGTATCAAAAAAATTTTAATTGTTTTTTTTATATGTATTGCTTTATACAAGGGAGCTTAACATCTCCCCTACATATAGATTCATATTGAGTGTATTCTACATATTGAGAAGCTTGACCTCTCTTCTTTATGTGATACACGTTTGTAGGGGGAGCTTAATATCTCCGTCTGTACATTATATATTATGCTTATGTGGATTAGGATCTAGTCATTCCTTCTCCATGTATGCATGTGTAACGGTCCCAGTATTAATTACCTCAAATCCGTAATCATCAACCTTAATGTTCGTAAATCAGAATACTAAAGAAATTTCGGCAGCATCTCCCCTAAAATATAGACTCCATCTCAATACAGTAATTTAGATTTCGGATAACATCAGCCTACTTATAATCTCATTTTCATCATATAGTTCATCTCAAGGTCCATCAAACATATACAGAAGAGTGCTTCCCTGATATAATATTATAACTCACGGTGTCTAATAACATCAGAGTTTACAAAAAGATTCACATTCTACAATAAGTACATACATCGTCTAAGGAGAACATCCTTGCAGCTTTAGGTCGGACCTTCGCCCTGTCGTGACCTGAAATATCAATTTGTGATGGGGTGAGCTCAACAGCTCAGTGAGTGAAGTCATTCAAAATAGAGTTTGTATTATACTACCATTGTACTTCAAGTGTTGCAGTTGAGTAATGTCAAAAATTAGTTTCAATACTTTCTACTTGTGGTTGATATGTAGCTTATGAATCATAGACTCTTTCTATTATTTGATACTTCCTATATATATTCTTCTGGGTACACGTGACCAATATTTCATTAACATACAATCTCAATGATTTTGCAATACTTGACCTACTCGTTAGTCTCTTATAATCACCTCTTCGGATTCCAGTTTGTAACATGTTCGTATTTCATATATATATTTATGGTCACAGCACAACTCTTAGAGAGCCTAATCTTACTCACTAAATTAGTTACAGTTCAATATTGCACCTATCCCAATATACGTATGACATCACACACAACTCATGATAGTATCCAATTATAATTGTGGTTCATACATGAAGAAATATGAGACACTCACATCTATATACTGGATGTCTCAACAATCTATTTACTCGATGTCATAGACAACTATATGCAAACACTAGGTGCCATACATTAACATCCTTAATTCAGATATCATAACCAATCATATCCATATACCGGATATCATAAACAATCATATGCATATACTAGGTGTCATACCTATTACCAACCATAATTCGAATATCATAACAATCACATCCATATACCGAATATCATAAAAATTATATGATATACTAGGTGCCATACGTATTAACATCTATAATTCGGATATCATAACAATCATATCCATATGCTGGATATCATAAACAATCATATGATATACTAGGTGTCATACCTATTAACATCCATAATTCGGATATCATAACAATCATATCCATATGCCGGATATCATAAATAATCATATGATATACTAGGTGTCATACCTATTAACACCCATAATTCAGATATCATAACAATCATATTCATATACTGAATATCATAAACATATATTCAAGCATACTTCAATAAAATAATATCAATACTCTCTTTCGATCACCTCCGGTTCAACCCGGTCCCTTCCTTCGAAATAATAGATAACAACAATAAATAACAACAATACTCCCCTTCGGTCACCTCTAGTTAAACCCGGTCTCTTCCTCCAATACAATAAATAACAACAATACTCCCCTTTGGCCACCTCTGGTTAAACCTGATTCCTTCCTCCAATGCAATAAATAACAGCAATACTCCCCTTCGGTCACCTCCGATTAAACCCGGTCCCTTACTCCAATGCAATACATGACATCATATACATACTTATGCACATTTTTTATCACAAAGGCATTCACATGCATACGATGTGTCACACAGTCAAGTTCATGCGATTTCATTTCTTAATTCGTTAGTTTCGAGGAATTCTTATCATATTTAAGAGGTACCAAACACACACATAAGCATTCAACATAATGATCCCCAATATCGTACCGGTCAAGTTCTGATTCGTAGTACCAGTATTCGCTTTTCCTAATCATAATACTTATTCACCTTTTATCATTTTAATTAACAGTCAAAATTTGTCATCATTTGCCTCTTTTATCCTCAGGCAAACTGCCTATTAGTTACAACTTGATTTAATTCAGAATCTTCTCATTACTTCTGATACAAGTGATAGTTACACGATAATTCTGACATTAATGAATTATTACACTTTTGATATCATAATTATCCTTTCTTTCAAGTAAGGACTGGTTTTAATACTTTTATTGAGTACAACCCAAATTTATCCCAAGTTCCACCAATACTGGTGTTAACGCTACTGACTTCTATACAGCATGTTTTGTTGTTGCTTACGTTTATCTTCGAGTTCCAAACCACACAGTCATTACTAGCCAAATCATCATCTGCATGGCATATGAATCAAACCTCACACATATATACATGCGTACACATACACAAATTACTTATCAATTCTGGGTTACTAATCTCATTGACACGATGCTCAATCTTTCGTCTGTATTACTAACTTTCAATATTAAGGTAATTATCTAGCTCTTATTGGTTAGATATAATCGGTGTCACTATAAAGATGTGACTTCCAAGACTAATAGAGAATTCCGATGTTCTGCTAAAACAATTACAAGTATACCCAAAAGTCTCCTGTGTATAGGGTAAACATACCAAAATATTAGTTCAATACTATCGGTATTTGTTTGTTGATATCGAATTATCCATCTCTAATCGATATATATTATATTAAGTTGTCAGATTTACTCAATACTGACTCTAACTGGTTTTTACAGTTTAATTACTCACTTGACACTTATACACCATTATCGGTCACCAATTATCTGACTTTCATCAGATTTGATCTTATCCAGTAATGTTTCATTAATAATCATTGATCGCTAAAAAGTACAGTATCTACTTACGAGTTCTAGTCCAAAGGTATTATTTTTCACCTCTCTTCAGGTTCGATGAATATTAGTTACTTCTCCATCCAATTGCTTTCGGTTGCTACCGATTAACAACTTAATCGATATATATAAATATGTGGGCCATCGACTGACTCTTGCTGCCTCAAGTGTGCTAGTTGATACACCGAATCACGTTATGAGCATACATACATACATACATACATACATACATACATACATACATACATATATATATATATATATATATATATATATATATATATATATATATATATATATATATATATATTGGGGTTACTGTACCTCAGCCTGCAGGCTGAGATAGTTTCTCAGCCGGCGGGACGTGGCTGAATATATGCCACACATCGGCCGCAGTGTGTTGGCGCCAAAAAAATCAAAAAAATCCCGCCTAAACAATCGTGAAACAAATTGACCAAAATACCCTTTTTTAATTCTAAACTGGAATAAAGTCATGAACAAACAAAATTTCAGTTGAATATATCTACAGTTATAAAATTCGTAATTTTAATACATCCAAAAATATAATTAAAAAAATTGGATCAATATAACAACTGCCATGGTCGCAGACTTAATACAATATAACAACTGCGACACAGTCGCAGTCATTAGTCGCACTCAAAGTATAACAAAACTTCTTTATATAACGTCTGCGACCCTAGTCGCATTCTATCGTACAACAATGCGACCTCCTTCAGTACTGCGACCAAAGTCGCAATCTTCTTTCCCATGCCTTATGTAAAAGATTTTAATATGCGACTAGGGTGGATTAGGAATGCGACCCTGAGATCAATTTGCGTATATCAAATCTTATAAAAATTATTATATTAATTACACTGAATTAAATGAAGTAATTAATATTCTTTCTACCGTGATACAACAACAGTTTAGGAAAAAAGAGATGCACTAATATTAATCTCGAGAAAGGAAAGATGTGCACCATACGTAATCTAAAGGTATAGGCAAACAATTCTATAAAAAGTTAATTTGTACTTCATGTATTAAACCTCTGGAGAAAAAAAGAACTCTTCGGATTCTCCCGCAATAAATCTTCAATTAAATATTTTTTTTTACCACTTCTTACCATACTCAACCATCACCTGTAACAATTATTATTACTATTCATGTTCTTCCACAAATATTCACCTTTATATAATGCTTGTTACTAATATATTATCTCATACCTAAAAACTATATTTTTGCTCTTCCTTTTCAATTTGATTTCAAAAACTTCCAAAAAAAATTCATTCTTGAATCATGTCTTCCCCATCTTCTTCCTCTGAACACTTAGATTTCAACTTCAATCGTTCCCCCACCGGTCCTTTGTCTTCAAGATATTCTAGTGAATCTGATACTAGTCTGGACTTTACTCCTTTTGACTATCTCACTACATCAAATAATGTATTAACTGATCCTCTTATTCATGATGATAATGAAGTTTTCATGTGGGTTAGTGAAGAAGACATTATTCCTCTGCCACTTGACGGAGACATGCTTGATGAAAGCATGTCCTCTGATGCTGTAGGCTCGCTTCCTATCAACGGGTCAGACGAAGAGCTTGATAGAGACGATCCATTCTGGGAGTTCAACAGTGAAACAAAAAAACCTCAAAAACAGCAAGATGATGAGGAAATAAGTGATGAAGAGAAAGAGCAAAAGAATGAAGACGATGAATCTGCTTATGATGGGGATAATGACGAGAATTAGGATTTCCTGATCTTCTGATATTCAATTATATTTTGTCTTCTTTTAAAAGCTTTTAATTCTATTTTTTGTAAGGTCTCTTTCTCACTATATTAACTTATAAGCTCTTTTAATTACATATCCAAACTGCGACTGCTGCTCTTAAATACTGCGACCATAGTCGCAATCCTACTACTGATGCAATTTATGGTCGCAGTTAATCATTTATCAGTTCCCAATGCGACTATGGTCGCAATAATGTACTATTTTGGAGTTCAAAATAATTTAAACTTATAGTGTATTAACTTTTAAACTGTTTTGGATAACTGAACAGTCACCTAGGAAGTATACACAATTTTTGGGAAAAGGTAGAAAATAAGTTTGGGAGATATTCACGTGGTTTGAGAGCTTAAACCCTTTAGAATTTCGGGATTAAAAATATATAAAGGGTCATCAGCAAAAGGATTACAAACATACTAAATTTTTTTGCTCAAACACGTTACTCTCACTGTTCGGTCAATAGACTCAAAAAAATGTCTTCTCCACCGTCTTCACCGGAAAGAAGCCAATCATCTAATGATGATTGGATGTATAGTTCTGAACCGATGCCTCGCTACGGGTCAGAATCTGAGCTTGATACAGACGACCCGTTCTGGGACTTCATTGGTGAACCAAAACACAAACATGAAGAGGAAGAAAGCGAAGATGAGACTGTCGCTGAAGAGGAGGAAGAGACGGAAGCGATACAGAAGACGAAAGCATGACTCTTGACGACGAATCTGATTACGATGGTGATGACGAGGATTAGAAGTTTAAAAAATTGTATTTTATTTTTTTTTAAATATATAAAATCAGTTTTCTAAGGTTAATTGTGTGAATTACATTTTTTACTACTATGTCTTGGTTGAAATGCTGTACAATTGTTACAAACCTTCATTTTAAATATTTTACGCTAAACGAATATACTGCGACCATGGACGCAGTTAATAATTATATTACTTCACCCGTATAAATTTTTAAAATGATAGGTTGCGACTTTGGTCGCAGTTGCAGGACGCAGATTTAATAAATAAACTGCGACCTTGGTCGCATTTGCTAGTCTTTAGTCTTAATCAACAACAACACTGCTACATTGGTCGCAGTTGCTAACCATAGTCTTAATAAAATACAAAGCGACCTTGGTCGCAGTTGCTGGTTTTTGGACTTAATAAAATACACTGCGACCTTGGTCGCAATCGCTGGTCTTTATTTTTAATCAACAACAACACTGCGACCTTGGTCGCAGTTGCTGGCCGCAGTCTTAAAAAAATAATCTGCGACCTTGGTCGCAGCTGCTGGTCTTTAGTCTTATCAATCAACAAACACTGCGACGAGGTGACACGTCACCGCAGAAGTTGCTTAGTCGCAGTCTTTGGTCGAAGTGTCGACCCTGGTCTCGCAGTTGTTTCTGTTTGCAATGTAGTCTTATGCGACCTTGGTCGCAGTGTCGTCTCTGGTCCAAGTTGTTTTGTTTGCAATGCATGACTGCGACCAACGTCGTAGTTTATTAAAAAACAAATATGATTTTTATTTATGTCCAGGCATTTATCTCCAGGCATGTGAAAATGATACAAAACGCTCTCTTATACAATAAGATTGAGTGTTACAATACAGCAGTACAAAGAAGACTAAACATCAAAAGACGCTCTCTTATACAATAAGATTGAGTGTTACAATACAGCAGTACAAATAAGACTAAACATCAAAAGACGCTCTCTATACAATAAGATTGAGTGTTACAATACAGCAGTACAAAGAAGACTAAACATCAAAAAGAGCCCTTGTTGACTAAGAGCAGTGGTGTTATTGAGGTCTGGTGGCAGCAGAATCTCCGATTCCACCTGACCCTCCAAAGTGGCGGGATACGATCCTTCGTTTATGAACATCTCTTCCACCAGAAGGTTATCCAGTGAGCATGAAATTTCCTCGATGTCACTTCTGGGGTAAGAGAGGAGGTTTTAAGACCTCACAGGGTATGCTACCCACCACTATATCCACCACATCCCCCGCCGCCATACCCACTCTGACCATCCCGTACCAGCAAGCTTGACTGGTGCATCAAGTCCGAGGAGATCTTGGTGAGGGTTAAGTCCTCGTCAGGGATCATGACTTCTTCCCTTGTGAACGACGAGGACCATGACTTCTTCCCTTGTGGACGATGAGGTCTATGACTTCTTCCCTTGTGGACGAACATCGATCAAGTTCGTCCATAGGGTCATCTTCATCCATGGAGGCAGGCCCCTGTTAGAGACTCTGAAGAAGGCAGAAATTCTCAGAGCAATTGCTCTCGAAAATAAAACAGTCTAATTATGGGCTGTTAAAGGGAGAGGGTGAGCCCTATTTATAGGCAGCCCATAATAACCATAATTAATGGTTCATTAATCAGAACCGTCGGCTTTAATGGTCTCAACCGCCAGCGCGGTTTGGCATTAAAAGACATTAACGCCTAAACCCAATGAAGAGCCGACGCGTAGACAACGTAGACTTGACGTTTAAAGATCTCATAAAATCTTTATGACAGGCCGCGTCTCTCGGAGTGACTCCAAGTCGCGTCCCTCAGCAAACTTTTCATTTTTCATGTAGATTCAAAAAATGACTTAATCCAAAACAATACTTAATAAAACAACACTGCGACCTTGGTCGCTATGCATGTTAATATAAAGGAAACACTTACTTAACGTACTGCGACCTAAGTCGCAGTCCATGTAATGCAACCCTAGATTGCAGTTGCTGGCCATCTTTATCAATAATAACACTGCGACCTTGGTCGCAATTAACTATGTACACTGCGACCAAAGTCTCTGACTAAGGTCGCAGTTTAAATGTACACAGCGACCAAAGTCTCTGACTAAGGTCGCAGTTTAAATTAAACTATAAAGTAGAATTTTATCGCAGGCTGAAAAAATTGATCTGAAAAGATTTTATATTTTGAGAAAAAATTTATCGCAGGCTGAAAAGTAGAAACTAGATCTTTCATAAAAGAGGTAAGGAAATAGGGCGAAAAGTAATTATATACAATAACCTAAATCCTATAAAGAGCGGCAAAAAAAGGGGGAAAAATAATAATAAACAATAAGGAAAGTTATCAAAAAGGGGGTATTTGGTAATTTAACTTCTTCCTAAAAGCGGGCCGCAAGTTAGTGGGATGACAAAATTGAGCCACGTCACCGTAGGCTGAGAGAGTTCTCTCAGCCGCAGGCTGATATACATTTCTCTCTCTCTCTCTCTCTCCCTATATATATATATAATATATATATATATATATATATATATATATATATATATATATATATATATATATATATATATAGTGAGTTGATCCCCTAAGAACGGTTCTCACGAATTCATGTGAGAACTTTCACGTGGGCCGTCGAATCTGAAAGAGATCTAGTTTTAGTTGATTTGATCTATCAGATCCGACGACCCACGTGAAAGTTCTCACAGAAATCCGTGAGAACCGTTCTTAGAGGATCAGCTCCCTATATATATATATGTATATATATATATGTATATATATATATATGTATATATATATATATATATATATTATATGTATATATATATATATATATATATATGTATATATATATATATATATATGGGTTACTGTATCTCAGCCGACGGCTGAGAGAGTTTCTCAGCCCGCGGTGACGTGGCTGAATATATGCCACAGATCGGCCGCAGAGTGTAGGCGCCAAAAAAAAACAAAAATCCCGCCTAAACATTCGTGAATCAAAATGACAAAAATACCCCTTTTTACTTCTAAACAACCATAAACTCATCCACAAACAAAATTTACCTAAAATAATTTTCAGTTGAATATATCTACAGTTATAAAATTCGTAATACTACATCGAAAATATAATAGAAAAAATTGGATCAACATAATGTGAAATAAATAGAAGCATTGAAAAGTAAAAAAAACGTTTGAAACATAAAAAAAATGATATCCTTTAGCACTCCGACGACAGAAGCTATCTTTTTTCACATGCCTTCTGTAACAGAATTCTCACCGTTTTACAAATTTCGCAATTGATCATAGTCACACTCATAGTATAATAAAACTTTCAATCATTGCGACTATAGTCGCAGACTTAATACAAAATAATTTTCAATTTTAAATGACGACTGCGACACTAGTCGCAGTCATAGTATAACAAAAACTTTTATATCAAGTATGCGACCATAGTCGCATTTCTTATTCACATAAAAAAACAGACGAAAACATGTTATCGTACAGCACTGCGACCCTGAGATCAGTTCGCGTATATCACATCTTATAAAAATACTATATTAATTACACTGAATTTAATGAAGTAATTAATAATCTATCTACCGTGATACAACAACAGTCTAGAAAAAAGAGATGCTGTACTTAAACACTGCGACCATAGTCGCAGTCCTACTTCGCATACAATAAGTTACAGTGAAAATCAAACATATAAAACCGTACGTAAACTGCGACTATAGTATCAGTCCTTATACACCGTTATTACATTTAACTTAACAAAAAAAATCATCCAAAAAAAATGCTCTCGTTAGTACTGCGACCATAGTCGCAGTTCTTGATCGCATGCTATATGTAAAAACCAATTTAATAATTCATAGGCGGATCAGACAATAGTCACAATGAAGAACAAAATATATAAAAAAAATACGTAAACTGCGATAATACTATCAGTTATTAGTCACCGTTATTACATTTAACCAAACAAAAAACGTCCACGACTTGCTCTCGTTAAGCACTGCGATAATAGTCGCAGTCCTTATCCGAATTCAATATGTAAATAAATAATAATAATTTATACATTACATGCGAAAAAAAATAAACTGCGACTATATTAAAAAATCATTAAATTTCAAATCAGATAACAAAAAAAATAATAAAGAAGCATTCAAATTAGTTTCGTGATTTGATAAAAATAATGTTGGCAGTTTGGTCGCAGTTAAAAAAGATAATTATGACAAAAATTGAGTAACGTCAGAATATATAAAAATATAATAAACTATACAGATTCACTGTCTTTATCGCAGGGGGTATTTAGTAATTTCAACTATTTCAATAGGCGGGGCGTCCTTTCTAGTGTGGCTAATAATGTGCCACGTCACCGTAGGCTGAGAGGGTCTCTCAGCCATCGGCTGATATACATTTTTCTCATATATATATCATGAAACACAACAAATACGAAAACAGTATTCGCAAGATCAATACTCAACATACTACATAATATTTGAGTATCCCGTATACTTAACGATAAGCTTTTGATGTTCAATTTATTTATCAAGCATGTCCGGTAGTGTTAGAAATTCATTTGCTCTAATTCAGTTCATTATCAATTACTTTGATCAGTTCCATCATTATCGGCTCACGTTCACAATTGCTAATTAACCGAAATGTCCCGATCCCATCAAGGTTATCAATATTAACAAAACCTTCAATAGTTTAATCCATACACTATTTCTATCACACTGCATCAATTACATATATCCCATTTGACAGAGTTTTCTATATCACGGTTACATCGAGTTACTCGAAGATATTTTCAATTTCATTTGCTTAGTTCAATTCTAATATCAACTTCGAGTTCTGTTTATACCAATGTCAACATAACCAATTTATAATTATCCAATCATGGTTGATGGTTCTCAAGTGATCTTTTATCTCAACTGATTTCTAATTATCACTTATTAATAATTAAACATTCATGATCTGTAATCGATTTTTCGTTGTCACTGTTTAGTCCACTCACCGGTATATACGGTGTTAACCAATTGCCATCTGATTTATATATCCATAACTATATGTTTCATAACAGTTCGACTACCGTTTGCATATAATATCAATTTTCACTTAACTAACATCATTATTTTCTTACTAGTTAATACACATGCAATCACAGTGTTTAAAAGAAATCGGGGGTACCACTCAATAATTTTCAAGTTAAGTGGCACCAATATTCATCACAGACAGACATATGACGTTAGCCGATAATTTATACTTAACCATTTCTATTTCGGTTCTTATTTCTAATAAATACTCACAACATATATATAACACTCAGAAATTCACAAACACATAACTCATGTGGTATTTGTCGGTATTCATCCATACCAATACACTTACAGGCATTTAATGGTCATGCCTATACGAGTTATAAATGGTAAGACACAACTTGATATCATACCCGTATTATGTTCACGCATAGATATATAACACGCCTGCAATTCATTATTCGGGATATCCTATTGGATTTCGGTTCTACAACAACCATTCATTTTTATAATACTTATCACAATCATCGTAATAACAACATCTTAGCTGCATTGGATCAATAATTTCTCAATACTAATTATTTCTAAATTGGGAAAAATAATATTTGAGTTAGGACTTTCACTCACCGGGTATACCGATAAATTTTGAATACCCAATACCGTATATTGATATACAAGATGTGTAGCTCTCATTTTCATGATCACAACGGCTCAAGAATCGTCCAAATCTGACTTCGGATGGCCAAGATATCATTCGGAAACCAAAACCAATATAAAAGGTTAGATACGTAATAACTAAAAATATTCAGGGGGCTGTTTGTAATTTCTCAGGGCCTCAAAATAATTTATTTATCTCACAGGGGCTAAAATAAAATTTACCTTTAAAGGGTCGGGTTTGGGTGCATAACGGGTCGGGTTTGGGTTGAACCCGAAACCCAAACCTATTTTCTAACTCTTCTTCTTTTCTTTTTTTCTTTTACAAAGGCAACAGCAACAGCAGTGTGATGCAGCTGCTCCCCTCACCCCATCGCCGTCCCGCCAGTGGCGCCCTGCCGGCGAGCCTACGGCGCCGCGCCGTCCGGCGCGCCTCCGGTGCCGCGCCGCCTGGCACCACCGTGAAAGGGGGAGAGTGAGATAGAGTGAGGGAGAGAGAGAAGATGAGGGAGAAAGAGAGAGGGGTGGGGGCCTGTCGCTCCCCCTCACGCCAGCCGGTCGCCGACCGGTGCCACTTCGGTCGGCGCCGGTCAACCAAGAGAGAAAAAGAGAGAGTAGATGAGGGGGGAGAGAGAGAATGAGAGTGGGAGAGAGAGAACGGGGGAGAGATATTTTATCTCTCTTTCCCCCTACCTACTCCCACCTACTCCCTCATACCTCCCAAACCATTTTATTTTTCATTAATCTTTTCTTTTTCTTTCTTTCTTCATTTTCTCAACTTATTTAATATAATCAAAACTGGGTATGAATACCAATACCTGGTATTTATACGAGTATTTCATGCAGTATATACATCCGTATATAATTCTAGAAAAAATATATAACCCAATAATATTACTTTAACTCGGAGTTTAATAATCCGAGTGTTACAGCTCTACCCCCCTTAGAAAAAGTTTCGTCCTCGAAACTTGGCATTTCTGATAATAGATAAGAGTAATACTTTCAATTTCTTCTTTATATCATGAAATCTTTCTTCTAATAGAGAAATTTTGTTTTCTTCTGATCATTCATCTCCTTATGTGTTCACAACATGCAATATATGCTCAATATTATCACTTTCACACAGAATATATCTTATACATACTTTATATCATTACATTCACCATCATACTTGGTGATATACACATCATATGGTATCACATACACACATCACACTTGGTGATAATCGTGTTATATATCATCACACATCGTATCAGCACATACACGTACCATACTTGATGATACGTCCATCACATATACTCAATATGTTCTTCCGTTCTGATTAAATCTTGTCTTGCCGGATATTTTTGGCCATTTCCTTATCCATTGTCCCATACCACTGGTAGTTCATACTAAGGCCCCGCACTGTTGGCCCAGAGGCCTTCCACTCTAGTTTTGATGATGATTAACTCATGTAGTTATAATTTACTAATAATCTTGTGATGTTTAGTTTCAGATACTTAACCAAGATATTAGTAGGTGATTAGCTTCAACAAAGGTATTTTGGAGCTTTCACATGGTGATTCAAGAGTCTGGGCGTCAAAGTTCATATCTAGCACTCATTTGGAGTCAAGCTCGGTGGATCACGTTTGGATCGAGTCGACTTGGAGAAGGCGCTCTACAAGAAAACTTCGGTACAGTGTTTAGTTTATAGTTTAGATCCATTGTTAAAGATTAGATAGTATGATATGCTTAAGTTCACACACACACACACACACACACACACACACACACACTTGTTTAAGTTTCATGTTTTTGGTTTTCAGTTTTTTGGTTTAACCGATCTTGGTTTTCATGAATAGATAGAATCAATAAGTTTACATGGTCTAATGTATATTAGATTTGTTCTATATACATGTATGCTTCAACTATTTAAACAAACTTAGTTTGATAGTCTATTTCATGAATTTGGAGTTTTGGTATTTTAACAAAACTTATTTTCGGATTTAAATGTCAAAAACAGTGATATATATATATCTTTCATGTATATTGGATTATATCCATCTACTATATGCCTCAAAGTTGTTTCAATATCATGTTTTTGTATTTAGATGAGTTTTGGACAAAACGATTTTCCATTTCAAAATCTAAGTTTTAGAAAATACGGATTTTGGTTTTCGGCAAAATTTTTAAGTTACAAAAATAGTTCAAAATGTTTTTAACATGGTTTGATTTCACTCAAACATGTTTGTATATCAAAGTATTATACTGAAACTATTTTTGTGGATTTTTAGAGATTTTATGGGATTTATTTGATATTAAAAAAACCCAAGTTTTAAATCCTATAATCAGCCCTGTCAAGCTCTGGCGGTCGACCGGACCTAGAGTCAGTCGACCGGACCGGTCGACCGACGTGCACAAGGACGTGCACGCAGACTAGCCACTTAGGCCGATCGACCGAGCGGTCGACCGATTGAAAGTGCCCCACTCTCGGGTGGGGGCGGTCGACCGGATGGTCGACCGTGAGGCTTGGCACGGTCGACCTAGCGGTCGACCGGCCAGAGAGTAACTGCTCTCTGGATTTGGCACGGTTGACTGCACGGTCGACCGGCAGGCTCAACGGTCATATTTTTGACCATTGGCCGGTCGACCGGAAGGTCAAAAATGACCTTTCTGCCAGCCCACGGGCAGATTTGGATTGGGCCTATTTATACCCCAATCTTTGGCCAGTTTTCATGAAGTTTTTCAAGAGCTAAATTTCTCCCATTCTCAAGTGTTTAAAAGCAAGTTTTCAAAAGAGTTTTTGGTTTTAAAGATTTCATCTTTATTCTTAAAGGGTTGGAAAATCATTTGAAAAGAAAATTCTTTGGGAATTGATTTGATCTTCATTTGCATTTCTATCTAGAGTTTTTCTCTAGAGTTTTTCTTTGAGTTTTTGATTTCCAAACTCTTTGTTTTCCACACTTGAGCTATCATTCTATATATCTATTAGGATCTTTGTTTTGTGGGAAAAGAAGTTGTTTGTGGTTGAGATAGACCACCTAGTTGTTAACCATCCTAATTTGTGATATCCCTCTTGTGTAGAGATTGATTATTGGAGTGGTGGTTGGCTCCCTCTAGTGAGAGGTGAAAATTGTGTTTGGCTCCCTCTAGTGAGAGGTGGAGGTTGAGTTGGTATCCCTCTTAGTGAAGAGGTGGATTGTGTTTATATTGGCTTTGTGCTTATCCCTCATTTGTGAGGTTGATATTGGTGGCTTTGTGCCTAGCCTCTAAGTGTAGAGGTTGTGTCACACAGTCAAGTTCACGCGATTTCATTTCTTAATTCGTTAGTTTCGAGGAATTCTTATCATATTTAAGAGGTACCAAACACACACATAAGCATTCAACTTAATGATCTCCAATATCGTACCAATCAAGTTCTGATTCGTAGTAACCAGTATTCGCTTTTCCTAATCATAATACTTATTCACCTTTTATCATTTAATTAACAGTCGAAATTTGTCATCATTTGCCTCTTTTATCCTCAGGTAAACTGCCTATTGGTTACAACTTGATTTAATTCAGAATCTTCTCATTACTTCTAATACAAGTGATAGTTACACGACAATTCTGATATTAATGAATTATTACACTTTTGATATCATAATTATCCTTTCTTTCAAGTAAGGACTGGTTTTAGTACTTTTATTTAGTACAGCCCAAATTTATCCTAGGTTCCACCAATACTGGTGTTAACGCTACTGACTTCTATACAGCATATTTTATTGTTGCTTACGTCTATCTTCGAGTTTCAAACCACACAGTCATTTACTAGCCAAATCGTCATCTGCATTCACATATGAATCAAACCACACACATATATACATGCGTACACATACACATATTACTTACCAATACTGGGTTACTAATCTCATTGACACGACACCCAATCTTTCGTCTGTATTACTATCTTTCAATTATTAAGGTAATTATCTAACTCTTATCGGTTAGATATAATCGGTGTCACTATAAAGATGTGACTTCCAAGCCTAATAGAGAATTCCGATGTTCTGCTAAAACAATTACAAGGTTACCCAAAAGTCTCCGGTATATAGGGTAGGCATACCAAAATATTAGTTCAATACTATCGGTATTTGTTTATTGATATCGATTATCCATCTCTAATCCATATATATTATATTAAGTTGTCAGATTTATTCAATACTGATTCTAACTGGTTTTTTACAGTTTAATTACTCACTTGGCACTTATACACCATTATCGGTCACCCATTATCTGACTTTCATCAGACTTGATCTTATTTAGTAGTGTTTCATTAATAATCATTGATCGCTAAAAAGTACAGTATCTACTTACGAGTTCTAGTCCAAAGGTATTATTTTTCCACCTCTCTTCAGGTTCGATGAATATTAGTTACTTCTCCATCCAATTGCTTTCGGTTGCTACCGATTGACAACTTAATCGATATATATAAATATGTGGGCCATCGACTGACTCTTGCTGCCTCAAGTGTGCTAATTGATACACCGAATCACGTTATGAGCATATATATATATCCTGAAACACAACAAATACGAAAACAGTATTCGCAAGATCAATACTCAACTTACTACATAATATTTGAGTATCCCGTATACTTAGCTTAACGATAAGCTTTTGATGTTCCATTTATTTATCAAGCATGTTCGGTAGCGCTAGGAATTCATATGCTCTAATTCAGTTCATTATCAATTACTTTGATCAGTTCCATCATTATCGGTTCACTTTCACAATTGCTAATTAACCGAATGTCCCGATCCCATCCGGGTTAGCAATATTAACAAAACCTTCAATAGTTTAATCAATACACTATTTCTATCATACTACATCAATTACATTTATCCCAATTGACAGAATTTTCTATATCACAGTTACATCAAGTTACTCGAAGATAATTTTCAATTTCATTTGCTTAGTTCAATTCTAATATCAACTTCAGATTCTGCTTAAACCAGTGTCAACATAACCAATTTTATAATTATCCAATCATGGTTGATGGGTCTCAAGTGATCTTTTATCTCAACTGATTTCTAATTATCACTTATTAATAATTAAACATTCATGATCTGTAATCGATTTTTCGTTGTCACTGTTTAGTCTACTCACAGGGTATACCGATATTAACCAATTGCCATCCGATTTATATAATCCATAATTATACGTTTCATAACAGTTCGATTATCGTTTGCATATAATATCAATCTTCACTTAACTAACATCAATATTTTCTTACTAGTTAATACACATGCAATCACAGTGTTTAAAGGAAATCATGGGTTGACTTTACCCACTTAATAATTTTCAGGTTAAGTGGCACCAATATTCATCACAGACAGACATATGGCATTAGCCGATAATTTATACTTAACTATTTCTATTAGAACCTAGTACTTAATTATTCGGTTCTTATTTCTAATAAATACTCGCAACATATATATAACACTCAGAAATTCACAAACACATAACTCATGTGGTATTTGTCGATATTCATCCATACCAATACACTTACAGGCGTTTAATGGTTATGCCTATACGAGTTATAAATTGTAAGACACAACTTGATATCATACCCGTATTATGTTCACGCATAGATATATAACACGCCTGCAATTCATTATTCGGGATATCCTATTGGATTTCGGTTCTACAACAACCATTCACTTCTATAATATTTATCACAATCATCGTAATAACAACATCTTAGCTCCATTGGATCAATAATTTCTCAATACTAATTATTTCTAAATTGGAAAAAATAATACTTGAGTTAGGACTTCCACTCACCGGGTATACCGATAAATTTTGAATAACCAATACCCTATACTGATATATAAGATGTGTAGCTCTCATTTTCACAATCACAGCGGCTCAAGAATCGTCCAAATCTGACTTCGGATGGCCAAGATATCGTTCGGAAACAAAACCAATATAAAAGGTTAGATACGTAATAACTGAAAATATTCAGGGGGCTGTTTGTAATTTTTCAGGGCCCTAAAATAATTTATTTATCTCACAGGGGCTAAAATGAAATTTTACCTTTAAAGGGTCGGCTTTAGGTGCATAACGGGTCGGGTTTGGGTTGAACCCGAAACCCAAACCCATTTTCTAACTCTTCTTCTTTTCTTTTCTTTTTTTGTTTTTTGACAAAGGCAACAGCAGCAGCAGCGTGCTGCTGCTGCTCCCCTCAGCACGTCGCCGTCTCGCCGGCGGGCCTCCGGCGCCGCGCCGCCCAGCACCACCATAAGAGGGAGAGAGAGAGAGATAGAGAGAGGGAGAGAGAAGATGAGGAGAAAGAGAAGGGTGAGGGCCTACCGCTCCCCCCACGCCAGCTGGTCACCGGCCGGCGCCTCTCCGGCCGGCGCCGGTCAACCCGAGAGAGAGAGAGAGAGAGAGAGAGAGAGAGAGAGATGAGAGGGAGAGAGAGAATGAGAGTGGGAGAGAGAGAGAACGGGGGAGAGAGATTTTATCTCTCTTTCCCCCCACCTACTCCCACCTACTCCCTCATACCTCCTATACCCATTTTATTTTTCATTAATCTTTTCTTTTTCTTTCTTTCTTCATTTTCTCAACTTATTTAATATAATCAAAAATGAGTATGAATACTAATACCCAGTATTTATACGAGTATTTCATGCAGTATATACATCCGTGCATAATTCTAGAAAAATATTATTAACCCAATAATATTACTTTAACCGAGAGCTTAATAATCCAGGTGTTACAGCATGTATGCAGGGGGAGCTAACTTAACGTCTTTCCTCTTCATGAATGTATATCACATATACATCTTTCTTGATTGTTTTTCTTCGCCCCTTTGTTAATGGATTGATAAAAAAGGGGAGAAAAATTTAGAAAGTTTATATATGCATGTTTAATATTTGTTATTTATGCGCATATTTGTGTTTAGTTTATATGCTTCATTGAATATCTTTATGTTTATTTGTGATGCATGAGTTAAGGGGAGCTTCTATGAAGCTTATCTTTAATCCATGTATATATAACTCCATGAGTTTTGTCATCATCAAAAAGGGGGAGATTGTTGGCCCAAAGGCCCAGTTTTGATGATGATTAACTCATATAGTTATAGTACTAATGATCTTGTGTTTAAAAATTTCAGATTTTCTATTAAGATCTTAGTTGGTATTTAACTTCAATAAAAGATTCGAAATCAAGTTTTGAAGTTAGTACGTGTTGATTCAAGAGCTCGCGTTTCAAGATAGCATTAAGTACTCAAGAGGAGAGTAGCTCTTTGGATCAAGTTTTGGACCAAGTTAAGATGGAGATGAAGATTTTCAAGAGAAGATTTTTAACACTTGAGTCGAGTTTGTAAGTGTTAAGATTTTGTGTACATGGACAACATAGTTTTTAAAATAGTTTTTTAATTGTCCATGTACGAAGACAGTCGACAACCATGAGCTGCTATCGGCTGTTGATACATGTACACAGGCTGAGAATAGCTTAGCTGTCGACAGCCTCATATAGTTGTCGACATGACAGTCTACCAGAGATAGGCTATGAGTTTAGGCTGTCGACAACCAAGTATAGATGTCGACAGCTGGGTTAACAAAGACTGAGAATGTTTAAGTCTATCAATAATCAGACTCGATAATTATTGTGCAAGTTTTGAAAGATCTGATTGTTGAAGTCATGCTTGTCAACAGACCGAGATAATTGTTGATAGCTAGGCAGTAAAACTGTCTGATTTGTCTCTGAATGGCTATTTTTTAATCCAAACATGTCCAAATCATTTCAAATGTGTATTTTGTATTTTTAACATGTTTTTGATGTTTGATTTTGTTGAGTAAAGGTCTCCATACTTCTCCTATAAATAGGATAAATTAGATATGCTTTTGTATTAAGAAACATCAAGAATTTCTTGAAAATTCAATCAAGTTTTCAAGTATTCAATCTTATTTTTCTCTATTTTCTCACACCTTTTATTGAGCCATCAAATTTCCAACTCTGAATTATAGGAAAAGTGTAAAAAGTGAGAGTACTTTGTCTGTGCTCAAGGAGTTCATTACTAAGTGCTTAAATTATTGTTAGTGGTTGGAGGTTGTGGCCTCGATCGAGCTTGAGGGCTTGTGTTAAAGTTCTTGCGAGAACGAGTAAAAGAGCTTGTAAGTGTTACGACACTAAGTGATCTTGCTGAATCGTACTTAGTGAAAATACTTCATTGTGGTGAAGGCAGGAACGTAGAGCAAATTGCTCGAACCTCAAAATAAATCTCTTGTATTTATGGTTGCTATTCTCTCACTCTTGTTCATATATTTTGCATACACTTATTTGTTTATCATTATATGTTTGATATTGTTTTATATGTTTGCATCATTTAAATCAAGAAAGCAATTAAGCACCTTGACTCTTATTTAAAAGGAATCACGAGGAGAAGTTCCATCATGAGGAGAAGTTCAGAGCCCTTCACCGGGTATACAACTCCATTTCTTGATTATGAGTTTATTGTGTTATTGTATTGTTAGTTGATTTTGTAATTGTTTATAATTTTGTATTTGATTAGCACATCACCAATTCAACTCCTCTAGGTGATTTCAGAAATAATTGATTTTATGCATGTGTGTAGTGGAAATGTGTCGTGTCTGTGTGGTGGTGTGAGGTGATGGTATATTGAACGATGTTAGTATTGGTACCTTTTCGTGGCGGAAGGAGAGTGCTCGAATGATACTTTTATTCCCATTCGTAACAGAAAAGGAGTGCTTGAATGATATTTTTCTTCCCATTCGTGACAGAAGGGGAGTGCTCGGATGGGGAGCAACTGAAGGAGAGTATTAGACTAATTGGACTATTCTATGAGAAGCAATTGGATAAATGAAAATTTTAATGGTATTCCTGAATTATGCTTGTTTTGTTTCACATGGATGCTAATGCGAATTAAATAAAATTTTATTTAGCTTTACTCATTGAGTAGTTAAGCTCACCCTATTATTATTTAATCCCCTTCCAGGGCATGGCAAGGGTAAAGGACAAACTTAACGCCTCGTGAACACAGGAAGGAGCCGGAAGGAATATTGTTGGGCACATTTGTTTATACTTGTTATGTATATTTTGCATAAGCAATAACAGTACATGTGTTGTGTGTTTGTGTCTGTGTAATTGTGGGTTAATGGATGGTAGTTTAATCTTTGTAGACTAATGTTGTACTCTAAATGACCTAAATATATGGGAAGGAACACTCTTTTGAGATGTATATTTAAGGAGAATGTTTATATGTGTATATATATTGAAAATGATAATTGGTAAACCTTTGGAGCGTGCTAATGTGGCCGAGATTATTTTTGATTAATATATTATAAAAATGATTAAATTTAAGACAATTACACCTGTTGCTGTTGCCATCACCATCACCATTGCAACCAACATTACTAATATTACTGCTAGTTAGTTGTCACTGCAATCATCGTCGTCACACGAACACATCATTGTCGCACTTACTGTTGACGTCGTTGTCACTACCGTCAACATTAAGTGGCTATCATTATTGGCATTGTCACCACCACCAAATGTGCTTATTATTGTCGCCTAATCTAAGACTCGATAGGAGAATTTTTTTTAGATCCAAAAACTGAGACAATGTTATCGAGCAATTGATCATGTGACTGAATCATTAATAATTTTTTATTGTTTAGTCTATGGTGAAGGGCACTTTTGGAATAAATAAAAACGACCTAATGTTTTGTCCTTCATCTTGTTGTTTGACCTTAGGGCTTGTTTGTTTCGCCGCAAAACGCCGCAAAACGCAAGTCGTAAAACTTCTTTTCCATTTTTCGTTGTTTGTTTCGCTGAAAAATAAGTTGCAAAATGCAACTCTTCTTTTCCCACTTGCAGTTGCTCCAGTTAAATTTGTGGTCATGTAAATCTCAATTTTACACTCATATTTTCCCACTTGCAGTTGCTACAGTTAATTTTGTGGTCATGTAACTCTCACTTGTAGTACACTTACAGTTCAAAACAGTTACTTGATAATCAATATATAATTTAATATTATTAAATATTTAATATTTTAAATAGTGTTCAATTTCTTATTTAATTATTTAATTATTTTATATTTTTAATCTTTAATTTTTTATTGTGTTTAATATTTTTTTAATATTTAATATTTTACTACTTTAATTTAATATTTTATTTAATACTTTATTATTTTATTAATACTTATTCCATTTTTATTATTTTATTTAGAGTTAATATTTTATTAATATAACAATATTATACTTTAATATAAAATTACTATATATTTAATTAATTATTTTTTAATATAAAAAATTACTTTATTAATATCATAATATATTTTACTATTATATTAATATTTTATTATGTTAATATTGTAATAATAATTCAGTATAATATATTGTAATAATAATTCAGTATAATAATACTATAATGATAAATTATTATTAAATTATAATTATATTTTACTTTGTTAATTTTATATTTCTATAATATTACAATAATATTACAATAAAATTTATATTATAATAATTTTCAAGTATTTTTAATATTATAATATTATAACTATATTTTATTATTGTTGTAAGATTTTTTAATATTTATATTTTATTAGTATTCTTAAAATTTATTAATGTTCTTCAGATTTTCTTAAAATTTTATATTATTTATTTAGTTAATATTTTAATAATATTTTACTATTTATTCAAATATTTTATTAATATTATTGTTATAAATAAAATATTAAGATTATTAATTTTTTATCTCAAATTTATTAATACAATTTAATTTGCAATAGTAGATTTAATTTAATAGTATTTATAATATTTAAATCACTGCTACAGTTAATTTTGTGGTCAACTTTTCCACTTACACTTTTACATTACCAACCAAACACCGTAAAACACAATATACTTTACTATTTACACTTTCACTTTATCAACCAAACACCGTAAAACACAATATACTTTTCCATTTACACTTCACTTTATCAACCAAACACCATAAAATACAATATATTTTCTCTGCTACAGTTCTCTTTTTCTATTCTCATTTTACGACTTACGACTTGCGACGTTTTGCAACGAAACAAATAGGCCCTTACTCTCCTTTCTTTCTTCTCTTCTTGTCCCTTCTCTCATTCTCACTCTCTATTAGGGGTGAGCATCAGTCGGTTCGATTCGATTTTTTCTAATTTTTGTAAAACCGAATCGAATCGATTAGACTTAGCAACCGACCGAACCGAACCCACTCAGTTCGGTTCGGTTTTTCGGTTTTTTTTCGGTTAGGCCAATATTTTCCCATCATTTCTTACATTTTTAATCACCGCTATATTATTATCCTTTAATATTCTAATATCAAATATTCAATACCCAAATTAGAAATAAGAAAAAGACCCTAACCTAATGTGAATTAAAATTTTCATATTCTAAAACTTTTACGTTGTATTTGGGCTCTTATATCAAAACTCACATAATTATTACTAACTTTTAATGGCAAGAATGAAAAAAAAAGAACTATATTAATATAAATATTATTCTTAATTGTGCTAGTGTACTTAACATAACTTTCACATATTCAACATAAAAAAGATGGTATTGCTAGAAGTAATGAGATAAATTTTCACCAGTTTTTATTATGAACTATATGATTCACTAAATTGAATTTGAGTGGGGTGAATATATAGGGTGAGAGATTCGGTTCGGTTCGGTCGAGTTCGGTTTTTGAAACACAAAACCGAAACCGTACCAAACTAGAGCGGTTCGGTTCGGTTCGGGTTCGGGTTTCGATTTTTTGTCGGTTATTTCGGTTATAACCGAACTCTGCTCACCCCTACTCTCTATCGTTCCGCTTTATCTGAAAACGAGGAGGAAAAAAAAGAAGGAAAACAAAGAAACAAACTACAAATCAAAGCCTAATGGGCTCCAGCACCATCAAGGTCGGAAATTTCGTCTTCATCCTCACACCCAATTATTCCTTTCATAAGACAACAAATTACCATACCAATATTTGGGCTTCAAGAGAGCAAAAGAAGGGCCCAGTCTTAGTTCTGGGCTTTCCTCATCTGGGTCCAGCGTCTCGCTGCTATTGGAGCAATCGGGTACCGGGTCCCGCGCGGATCTCGAAGGCGCGGGGCAGTCTCCTCGCGTGTATCCCTTCGGATGATCGTACGATCGAGCGATCTGCATTTGAACGGTCCAGATCTGTCCAAAGATGCAGTGTCTGTAATCCGAAGCCCTCGTGTATTTTCATTATTTATTAACAATTAATATTATCTCTCTTTCTCTCTCTCTCTCTCTCGGAGATCCGAGCGAGACGAAACCCTAGAAACGCCATTAACGAGCTTGAAGAAGAAGAAGAGGAAGAGGATGATGTTGAGAGTAGCAGGAAGAAGGCTCACCTCTCTGGCGTGGAGGCCGGCTCCTGCCTCTTCTTCGTTCTTCGCGTCGACGAATCCGGCCCAAGGCGATCGCCCTTCCGATGAGTCGAGATCGCGCGTGGATTCGACCATGCGTAGGTTGATGGATGCGGGGCTTATTAGATCCGCAAGAGGTTAGGGTTTCTCTTTTACCCAATTGATTGGAGTAGGGTTTAATTGTTATCGTTTCTGCTGATCTCGAAATATTTCGTGAAATTTTTATATTTTGCATGTGGCAATTGTGTTTAATCGAAAATTTTCGAAATCTGAGCTGCTCGAAGGAAATGAAGGGTCTTATTTTATTCTTAAAGACATCTTATTTTTCTTGTTTGTGTAGGGCTTTTAATTGTTCTATAGACATTTGTTAGCTACGGAGTTTTGTTTGACGGTGTAAAGTTATCATGTATTCATTGATCCTTAAGGCAAAGTTAGGGGAATTTTGGGACTTTGACGCATAGGCTACTACAGTACTACTGATAGATATTCTCTACGAGGGTTGTTTTACTGAATTTTTTCATGACAGGTTAATTCTTTTAAGTTGGGCTCACCGTTGTTCAGTGTTATCAAATTATACATATTATGAAACAAAAGGGGAAATCCTTATGTTGGATTATGCTTTCTTTTGGGAGAATAAGTTGGGTAAAACTTGGAACACCTCTGGTTGATTTCATGCACAAGTGTAAACATTGAAACATCGGTAAGTCTTTAGTTGTTGTGATTGCCTTTGATTACAGAACCCATGCAAGTTTATTCGATATTTTATAAGATACAAGAGTTGTTTCTGTCATCAAAGAGTTAATGGTGATACTGTTGTGGCTGTGACGACAATAATCACAGTCAATTCGTGCTTGGTTCCTGCGCCTCGGTATATTCCTTTACACCTAAAAATAGTTATTTCTACATATTTGGTATATAATTTGTTAGTTTTTTGGACATGATTGAGTAAGTGATATTGTGGTAAATTTTGCATTGTTCATCAATGGTATGACCTAAATCTGTACTACGTGAAGAAGGTTAAACTATGGCTCTGTGATTCAAGGTTCTAAATATCGAATTTCGGGATCGTATCGAATGGGGTTTTTTCATATCGGATATCATACATTGGGGGAGATATCAGGGATACACGCGCATATCAGGAATTCATATTGGACAGTATATATAATAAAATATTCATAACTAAAAGTTGATTTAGTGTCATAGGTATCAGCTACCAAATAAAAATGATGTAATATGCATGCAAAGGTGATAAAAAAATAATGTACATTTGCATGCTGTCATGCAATAAATAAATTATTTTATATCGGGCGATTATCGGCCGATATTTCAAATATCGGCCATTTTTGTTGCAACTGATATGGCGAATGATTTTCTTATATCGTATCGAAGCAGGCAAAAAAATGAGATATCGGCCGATATCTCAGCTGACTCGGGCGATATTTGAAACAGGGCTGTGATTTTGGGTGGTTTCTTAGATGTGGTTTGGGGTTTAATCTTGTCACAACCTGATTTCTTAATGCCTTAGCCTGAAATGTAGTTTAGCCTAAAGTTTGATTAAAATCAATACTGGCATAAGCTCAACCCTACCATTCCCCACAAGCCTTTGGATTGATTGAGTTTATATTAATACTAAAATAAGCTCAACCCCGCCCATTCCATGCAAATCTTTGGGTTGGTCAGGTTGCCATGAGAGAGAGAGAAATGTAATAGATCTTTAACTAAAACAAATCAAACCCAACTGAATCAAGACTCTTTTTCTTTATCCTTTTTTTAGGTAAAGGTGTCACGCAAGCCCCCCCCTCCAAAAAAGCACCAAAAAGAAAAAAAGAAGAAAAGGCAAAATAGGGGAGGCAGTTAATGTCACTCTTTAACCTATGATAACTCCTAACATAGGCAAGCACATTATGGATTTGCTCACATCTAGTTAGTAACTGGTGAAAGTTTTAATGTAGGTTTTGTACCAATAGGGTTTATCACTTCTTGATGGTTGCCATCTCTTAACATGTCAAACGCACATAGTTCTGCTTATGCCTTATTGTACATCATCCTTGACCTTGAGAGAGTGACCCGGGGGTGGGAGGAAAGAAGAGGCATGTGTGGTTAAAAGAAGATGATGGAGTGGACAAAGAAAGGAGAGGGTGAAGGAAAGTTAAAAGAAATATTCTCATGAAGCCCTGCTCTTATTCAACTAATTCGTAACGAGCCAATCGGCCATCAAATGACAGGAATTGGCGACTACTACTGGCATAATGCAAACTTGTAATGCCGTGGAACTCTTTAGCCAGGTAAACTTACAAATTCTTATATATGTATTTGAACATAAACATGTGGATGTATCTAATTTGAAGCTTAACGCATTTTGGTTCTGGGTTGGGGCACATGACATGATCTATAGACTATGGTGCCGGCTCCAACTTGTAGTTGGAGACACATACCAAGATCATATATATAATAGCTATGCACTATAGACACTAATACCATGAAGCCACACCGATGCTGGACACATCTACAAACATGTTGAACACTTTCACACATATCAAGCACTTCTCAAATGTGTCCTCAATTTTATACTATATTTTCTAGTTTAGGCACTTCTCGGACATGTCTTATATTTCTAATACACTTATACGTTTATATTGCATGTTTGAGATGTTTATTTACTTTAATTTATGTATATTAGTAAGTAGAATAGTGAAAAGGCCATCCAAAAATTCATGTATAAAGTTAAAATAAGTTTTAGATGTTTCAATTTAATTGAGATACATTTAGCTACTCCCTAGAAGTTGAAGAGCCAAAGGATATTGCTTTGTAAAGTCATACAGATATATGGTAGGCTGTAGTTATTGTATATATTATATTATATTATTAGGAATGTGTTTACACTTTTGGATGTATGGATGTGTCTACATATGTATGCATTCTCTCTTCATTTTGTGTGTGTGCTTAAAGTGTCATGTCACAATGTTGCCATGTCTTTTTTAAGGAATTGTCTTGTTGTTTCCCTACCTGTCGTGTTTGTGTTGATGCCTCTTAATCTAGCTCTGAAAATATGTAAAGAGATACTTAGCTACCTATGGCATCTTAACCTTGTTCAAAATAACTAAGGGAGTGAAATCATCTTTGGCAATGAACATGGAACCACACGATGGAATTGTTCTATTTCATTTTTTGATCAACTTCCACTGATCTATTAGAAGTGAGACAACTTTCCTATAGGACCTAATATAGACTTCACCAATAATAAACTATCAGAAGATTTTTGATAAGTAAGGGTTTGTGAAGAATTTGAAAGATGAAAGCTTAAACGCAGATTTACTTTGTACTATCATACTACATAGTTAAACAATCATAGTTCTTCACTATACGACACTTGATACACCCACTTCCTTTATATCCGGTTTTCTGAAAAAGGGCATAATTAAGCAAAGCATCTGTTTTAGGCTAGTTGCTTAAAATTCTGTGTACATAAGAGAAAACTGCTATAGGAGGCTTTACATTTTTCATTAATAATGTTCCCAGTGATTACCCATTTCCATCTTTGAACCTGCAATAAGCATCGAAAATCTATTCCTCTTATAATTAACGGGTTAAAAGAACAATTTATTATAAGGAATTAAGTATAACAATTAACATGGATAATGTCAATAAAGTTCTATCATCTGTTTTGTTACTGAGATTTGTCCAGTAGTAATTGAGAATGTAAAAGGATAAAATTGATAGCAGCACATAAATTCAAGTAGTTTATATTATTTACCGGACCGAGCAGCTCTGTTCTTGGTCTAGAAGCCTCCTAACCTGGCAAGTTCATTTGGTCATGTAGTCCTCAGGCCCCTCACTTCATTCAGCCTTTCTCATTGGTTATGTAGACTAAAGTAGCTTTCCAACTTGTTAATTCACGCCGCATTAACGTGAGATACACTTTTTTGTCTATAACATCTAAGAAACAAATAGATATGCATAAGTGAGGAATTAATGGATGGCAATATTGTTACCTACTTTAAATGCTTGAATCCCATAAGATGCGGGGATGGGTGCTTTTGAAAACAATAACATATATGTTGTTTCATTGAACATCTAATTTAAGACCCTTAGGTTGAATATTCTTAGGTCTCATCATTACATGAGTTTTGCCTTCTCTTTGAACTTTGAAGTACGACAAAAAACTTAGCATGCATGTGAAACACAGACTATCCATTGTGGTACTCTTCTTTTAGATTGCATGCAAGTATTAATCTCCTATTGCACTTATTTGTATGAAACTTGAGTTTTGAAGGTGTTTAGCCTGAATCATTTTGAGCGACACATTGATGAAAGCCAATATCTTAGTAGACCAGAATCCATGGTAAGGCAAAAATGTAATTGCAAACTGGAATGCTCAATGCTAGCGTATAAAAGCATAATCACAACTTCAAAGTTTTAGTGTAGTGGTTGGGACTTCATAATGGTATGAGAGCTAGGTATAGAAATCATACTCTAGCTAGGATGAATTAATGAGTTCAGTAAAAAGGGAAGAAGATGTGATATTAGTCTCGCATTAGATAGGTTTAAACAAGATTGGACTCATATTTCTCCTTCTTATTCAAATTGAATTTCAATCTTATTTAAATATAATCAATGTGAAACTAATCTCACACCCTTTCATTTCTCATAATTCATTCCTAGTTAGACTGAAATCTCCACGACCTGACACTAATACCATTTTAAATTAGGATGACTAATGAGTTTAATATAAGGGAAGACGATGTCATATTAGTCTCACATTAGATAGGTTTAAATAAGATTGGACTCATATTCTCCTTCTTAGTTAAATTGAATTTCAATCTTATTTAAATCTAATCAATGTGGGACTAATCTCACGCCCTCTTTCTTTTTTATCAAACTCATTAATTCATCCTAGTTAGACTAAAATATCCACGACCCAACATTAATACCATTTTAAAATCCTACCGCTACACACTTTGAGCTGTGGTGTGGGTCGAGAGTTATTTTATTTTTGGGTTATTCCTATATACCCCCCAAATCTACTATATCTAAAATTACTCCCAAATCTTCATATTTCTAAAATTACCCTCAAATTCTTTCATATTTCTAAAATTATCCCCACTCTCAGTTAAAAAGAATCAAAAAAGAATATTCCCAACATATCTATTAAAAAATTGTGAAATCCCCACATTTACCCTTATAGTTGGATTATTTGCATTTTTATCTAAGATTAATAATTATCATGAGTAATTTGATGTTAAATATTTGTGAAATCCACATTTTTGCCCCTTGATTTCTTCGAGCTCATCGAGATGATGCGGCTCGCCGACACTGACAGTGACGGACCTGACGGTGTCATCAGTTTCAACGAGTTCGCTATCATCAGTTTCAATAAGTTCACCGTAATCATGGCCACATCTGTCACTGAATTCCTCAGCCTCCCAATACCCAATTAATTAATTTGATTTCTTTATTAAATGATGTATCTCATTTGATTGATTGCTTCAGTGGGCTCTTCTTCTCCATCATCTTCATGAAGAAGGAAGTAAAGAAGGGAAGACCCAATTTGAGAGCAGAGAGCTTTTTTTTTTTTTTACTTCAAGGCGGCAAAAGACTTCATCTTTAGCAAAAGCTGAGTTCTGAAATTAATAAAAATTGGTTTT